>JAGXCT010033444.1:0-49683 GCA_022495035.1 Philopotamus ludificatus | reverse complement strand
TTATATATATATATAGATATTTGTTTGATTTTAATATTGAAAATTAAGAAGAAAAGTGTCATTTAAATACAGAATCACTTGACTAATACATAATAAAGAAAATATTGAGGAGTCGTTCCAATCTCAGTCAAGCAGAAGAGAAAGAGAATGCGGATGCAAGCAAAGAATAAGGAAGGATCAATCGATTAGATTCGATTAGAAAATCATTCAAACATTCAGTAAATAATTCGTTTCTTTGATAAAAAAAAATCCAAATTTAAATTTACAAGAAAATTGAGATGTCGTTATCAATTCGGGTATTATTTTCAATCTTAGTTACGCAAAAGAGAGACAGAATGATGATACAAATGAAGAAGAAAAATAGATCAAATGATTTAATTCGATTAGAAAATCATTAAATAATTCCGCAAATAAATCAAATCATCTTATCTATAAATCGCATTGACACACGTTGTCACTGACGTATCTTGACATAGGTGACTACCTAATGGATGCTGATTTAATGTATTATCTGCCGAAATTAATTATATATACATCAGTCTCCATATTCGCCAGATAAGACACCTTATGATTTCTTCCCAATCCTTTAGATGTGAATAATATAGAGTACGTCGATTTGATGACATATAATCGAATAATTATTGAGCAGGACGAAAATTTTGCATTTTTATAATATATACTGTTGTAATAAATCGAAATAAATATTATTAGTTTTTTTGAATAAGGCATTATTCCCAAATATACGTTCGTTCGTTTGATGTTATAGAGATATTTTTTAACGTCTTTCATTGTAATTTAGAACGATTGCCGTCTATATTACATTGAAATTATTACATTTTAAAAAGTTTGAGCATCGCTGATATCATAAAATTGATTATATCGGACACGATATTTGTCTAACGCGTTTGAATACGTCGAAACGAAGAACGAGCCGAAACGAAACCTTCGATTTCACGCGATACCGGAGGCCGCCGTCGTATATCACCGGAGAGCGGATTAACATCGACAAAAAAAAAATCAGAAACACCCAAAAAATGATAAAAACGGATTAACGAAACAAAAAAACCGGTCACATTTTATTATCGGGCGGATAATTATAATGGAGCCGATGCAATTATGGATCGGGGTAATTCGGAAAACGCGTCGACGAACGGAACATTAATTCGCGTTTCGCGTGTTTTATTAACTGCGCCGACGGCTAGTTGTGGTATTTTCGCTTTCCTCCACACGTTTGACATTTGATTTACATTTTTTTTCCGAATCCAATGGTATCGCTCTAAACCTGTATTTTTTTATTGCGCTCGATTTCGGCTCCCATGTTCGTTTTACTGGACGCGAAACGTTGCGAAGACGCGCGCAATAAAAACGCGAATACGTCGAACCGACAAACGAACCTCACATCGAAGCGATAATAATTTTTAAAATTCGAAAAACCATGGATGACTTGAACAAAATTGTTTTAAAAACAACCTTGATCTTAGATGTTTTGATGAGAGGGAGTTAAAAAAAGAAAAATTATCTTATTCCTTGATAGATGCCTCGCTCATCTAACAAATGCAACACTGAGGAATATAAATCTACTTCAAACTGTATTAGTTAACTGCAGCCATTGGATTTAGGAATAATCCGTGCTTTTAAACATTATTATAACAAAAATCTGTGACAAATCATTGGGGTGATTTTGGGACATACCATTTATGGGGTGTAATTAAAGAGCTATCGATGGCTGAGAATTTTCCAAAATAACATAGATAACAAGTCACATCTACGAAAACGAAGAAGAGGTAATAATCCATCCAATTCCAATAAAAGAAGACGCTATGAGACATATTAAGGGCTTTAAAATATAAATGAAAATTAATTTTCAATTTTTTTTCTAGCTACAAACTTTCGGTGACTTAAAAAGCGGGGTTTCACTGTAATTAATTCGTATTATCGCGTATATAGAATTAAATATGAGATGCGTATTTTTTCGGTCGACGTTTGACCTTCGACCGAATCCGTAAAATATTTTATTCGGCCGGTTTTCGCTCGGAAAAGTTTTTTCCGAGTTATTCGGATCACGAATATCCGGATAGAAAATTCGCCGCGACGCGAATACGAATCGGACGCTTTTTTTCAACACCCGCGCCGAGATAATTAAATCTCGTCGGCTAGAAACGCGTTAGAACTATATGCTGAAACGGCAATAAAACTCGCTCAACATTTTTTTTTCATATTCTAGGGTCATCGTTTTCGATTTGTTTACGCAACACACGTAAACACGCATATATAATATAAATAACCGGTTTAAACGCCACGGAAAAATCGTATTAAACGTAAATCGTTCATATATTAATTGATATTAAATTTTACGATTTTTATTGCCGCTTTATTATGTTAGTCGTCGTCACTTTTTCTCACTGAAAATATATTATTTATTTTTCACATTTATATTTATATTTTCCACGCCAAAAATGGTTCACTGGGCGTTAGCCGCTTTTTTCATACTCACTCCGTTTGAATTTTCAACTGAAATGGTGATTCACTTGTTTTTGTACTGTGCGAATGGCGCGGGGGGGAGGGGGGCTCACTGACCTGCAGCATGAGCTCCGCGGCCGGCATAACGGCCAGCCACTGAGCCCGCGCCGGCCCCGCCCCGCGCCCCACCCCGCCCCCTCCAGACAGAGAGGCGCGCATGCGGCCTGCGACGCCGTGCGACAGAGACGGACTCGCGTCTCGCAGTGCGTCTCGGCTTTCGTCCGTCGAGAATCTCTCGACGTTTCGACTATTGCCGAGCGGCAAGTCGTAATGCTAGCACATCTTTGGTACGGTCCGATGCTGAAATCTAATTGTTTTTCAGATGACAAACAATATGTTATGATAATGACGCGTATACGCGTCAAGCAGAAGCGTTCCAATTTCCGCGCTCACGCGTATTCCGTTTAAAGCCAGACGCGCGCGCTTAAATAAATCACAGTTTATTATTGTATCCTCTCGTCAATTATGAAAAGATTGCTCTCTAGCTTATTTTATTCCAATTGCATTCTACTTTGCTATAGCCTGATAATAGATTTTCAATGCATTTTACGACTTTACATGCATTACGATTTTTTTGCGTAAAAGTGCAAAAATTGACCGAATAAGGGTTGAAAAAAAATATGAAAACATTTAATCTAAGTTAGTACTAGATAAGTATTCTTTATGACATTAGCCAGGGGAATGTGAAGCCGAGAGACATGTTTATAAATATATTTATATGACCTGTCATATGGGTACCACAAATCTCAGTGACCAAAATAAGAAAAATCGAATGTCTATGTTCACAAGTCTCCTCGACAGGACAATAACAGGAAATATTGTCCGGTTGGATAAGAATCGACCGCCAAAAAGCCAAAATTCATGGCAAGAAAACTTGATTGTGTGTATGGCGGGATCGTCGAGGAATAATCCACCGCGAGCTGATGATACATACGTTTGGCAGTTGCAAAGAGTTCATGAAAACTACTAGAAAAGCGTCCTGCCCTCGTCAATCGTAAAGGGGTTATCCTGTTACACTATAACGCCGGAACGCACACGGTAATAGTGACTCAAGAAAAAAATTTGGAGCTCAAATACTCTGATTTGCAACATCCACTCTCCTCCCCAGATCTTGCTCCTACAAACTACCAGCTTTTCAATTCTTTGCAGAATTTTTTGAATGGAAAAACTTTCATTAATGTTGAGCAAGTCTAAACCCACCAAATTTTATGAGGAGGGGATCGATAAGTTGTCAATGAGACGGGAGAAGGTTATATATAACAGTGGTGAATATATTTTTAAAGCAAAATAATATATCGTGAACAATCGGAGATTATTTATGACCAATCCAATATGACAGCTCGACTTCCGGACTTATCCCGTATTCGAAGAACCGAGATAACCTGGAGGACGACAATCACAATCCTGACATCAGGATTGAGACGGATATGTCACTGCTGGAAATGGCGTGATGTCCTCCACGTGGCAAAGACCCGCCTCAGGGCTATAAGCTACTTAAATAATAATATTAATAATAATTTATATAGGTGATTTATAAACATCCATCGTCGAATAGTAAAAATAAATTAACATATAAACTTTGTACATATTATTTAAGGTTTTCTCAGAATTAATCGGCGCCTGTTTCGTTTCATCGATATTCCATATTATACATTTCGGTTGCTAATTAATCTTACAATATCAAGTACTTAAACGAACAACCAAAATACAGAGTGTCTTACCGACTTTATATTTATATTTATCCCCCTCAAAAAGATTTATTTATTTTAAAACAAAAGTAATTCATAATTTAGCAGTATTCCCCAAATTTAATTGACAAATTAATAAAGCCAGCTATGGCATGTTTTTAAGGTGGCTATCCTAAAATCTTTTTTAGGGCTAATCTTTGAATCGAAAAGTCTAATGGCGTCAAGTCTGAGGAATGGTATTATATGGGATTACTTCGTCCAAGCCTTCTGTTTGGAAGATTTTCATCAAGATATGCTCTTACATCACGATGATAGCATATAGATGCCTGGTAAAACAGATTCTTACAGTAAATTCAAGTATTTTTTGTGAAAAAAAACTGCCATATTTTATTTTTGATATTTAAAAATCAAATTTATTCTAAAAAAATCTATCTTCGTTACGAATATATGAAAAAATAATGTAAAAACCATATAAAATTAAGATTCACGGATAATTTGAATATATCTGCGAAGTATATTTTTAATATATTATTATATAATACAATTAATTATGGCTATTAATAATACAGGCTCGCATAAAAACTATATCCATGCTCAGCAAAAAATGGAATTTTCCGCTTCTTTATTTAAATAATAATATGATATATGATATATTTTTATGATAATTTTCAGGCATACTTAGTCAGTTTTAATATTTTGTCCATATTTTAAATGCTAAGAAAAATAAAAAAACTATTATTTTCATCCGATTTTTCATTAGTCCCAGCTTATCTTAATTAGAACTTATGTATATGAGCTTTCTTCTTTTAATAATTAGTCAAATTACATATGTATCAAGTAGAAGCTTGTTTATTGCGTAATTGGAATAAATTTTAGATTTTTTTTTTGGGATTTTTATAAAATGGCGAGTGTTCGTTGACGCAAGATCTGTCACCTGGCAGCTCGCAAGAGCCGCAAGCGAGACGGAAGCGGGGACAGGGCGACAGGGCGACAGGGCGGAGCGCCAGAGCGAGAGCGGCGGGTCCCCGGGGCGACGCCGGCGACGCGCGCGAGCGAGACGCCACTCGGCGGCGACCGTCGACGACGCTACCGACAGAAGTCGTGCCGGACCGCTCCTCGCGACACGTCCGGGAAATTCCCGGGAAATGCGAGCCGGGGGAAGGTCGGCCCGACCGGCTCAACAATACGCGAGCAATATTTTCGCGACGCTCGTGCACGCGTCGAAAATAGGGGGAGATCTCCCCCCTGCCCTCGCGAGCTCGATCCCCGACGCCAGACAGAGCGGCCCTAAATTGACCAAAATCTTACCCTCATTAACCTCAGACTACCCTTTGGATATCCCTACTCATATATTACTCATCTCCTCGTTCTGATTATGCAACCGAAATGCGTAACGCACGGCTGCCGCGTAATTTCACGGAGATTTTTAACTAACACAAAATTAAAATCTAAAAAAAATAAATAATATTTCACACGAAAAACACGTGTTTAGATTCATCAACGTCTCGATTTAAACGAAATTTAAATGTATTTTAAATGAATAATTGCATAAATAATAAAGAACCGAGTACAGTCAGTTCTAGACTTACGACCACCTCGACTTACGGACATTTGCTATTCGCATTGGCGCCATATTATTGTTGGAACAAAAAAGCATGGATGACACAATATCTTTTCCAGGATTGGTTTGATAAATGTTTTATTGCTGAAGTAAAAAAATATTGCTAAGAAAAGAAATAGATTTTTAGAATATTGCTGATTATTGGGAACGCTCCGGGTCATCCTACACACTTAGTTGAATCCCATCCAAACATAAAAGTTATTTATTAAAACACTACAAGCATTTTACAGCTGACGGATCGAGGGGGTATTGCTAACTTTAAATTGCATACTTTAGGAATTACTTCTGAATAGAAAAATACCAGACTTAGAGAGAATTTTGGAAAAACTATAACATTTTTCAAGCAATTAAATCTATCTCAGACGGATGGTAAAATGTAACGACATCATCTATGAATGGCATATGGAACAAGCTAATAAAACATAATAATAATATGAGTTTTAATAGAGAAAATGTAGTAGGAGAAGTAACTAATAGCATTGCACAATTTTCTCAAAAACTTAATCTGAAATTGACAGTGAAGATATAATTCAACTTTTAGAAAATGATGATGAAGAGCTCACAAATCAAAATTTGATAGAGGTTGAGGAGGAACTTGCTACAGAAAAATTCAAAAGAATTAAAAGAACTAGATGAAATACCTAAAAACTTTGTGCATGGAAATACATGGAGAATATATGGAAATACATGGAGAATATATGGAAATACATGGAAATACATGGCTGCAACATTTAGCCAAATCAATAATGGAATCCAACAATTTAAAAATTTGAACCCAGAAAAATAGTCCCCACTTTTACAATCACTGAGTCACCTATGGATTACTACAGATGATGAAAATGTTACAGAATAATTTTGTAAATATATATTATTTATTATTATTATATTATAAATATATAAATAAATACTACTAACGTACTACCCACGTATTATGTCTATTATTTTAACTTTTTTGTATGAAATTCGACTTCCGAGCATTTCGACTTACTTCCTAGGTGGCGGAACGGAACCCCGCCGTAAGTCGAGTACTGACTGTATCGTTATTATCAATATTTTATATATTTATTTATAATTACCTGAATATATTTATTTTTTTCCTTATTATTGAATGAACTAAATTATCAATATAGAGAAAGAATTATTTAGATATTCAGCATATATTTATATTTATCAAAATAATTAAACGTTGATAGATAGATTGTTTCAGATTTCATTGCTTATTGCGTGATTTTTTAGTTCGTCTGTTGGTGGCATTCCCAAACTGTTTTAATTTTAATAATTAATAACTTTTGTTTCCTAGAAACTAGTCGCCGATAGTGTCTGTTGCATGTGTGCAGAACATTAATTGGCTCTATACTCTACAATAAAAAAATTATTTTATGAAAAATATTTTTTAGTGAAATTTATTCGATTTTAAGAATGTTTAATTAATTAATACTTAATATTTTCCAATGTTTCCCATATTGGTGCCTTTCGTCCCACCTAATATTCCTACGCTTGTGTATGCCGCACAATCTGGACATATGGAGGGCGTTACTATTTATTATTACTTCAGAAAAGGGAAGGATGCAAAACAATCACTGAAAAGATTTGCAAATTATACGGAAACGATACAGATTTTGTGGACTTGTTTAAATGCATTCACAGCCTGATCTGCACGGTTTTGCGGAAGGAAACGTTGATTCGTAGCAGTCTATCATTGGATTCGTATGTCCACTGCATAAGAAGGCAGACAACGGACTGCTCCAAATTAAAGGAAAATCACTCTGTTGAACACCGCATATAAGGTATTCTCCAGCATACTGTATCCAGGAGCGCACCGTCCATATGGCAAGATTGTGCGGTGCACACAGGCGCCATGTAGGAAATTATGAGAGAATTCAACAATGACCCGTATCTATGTTTATCGATGTCAAATCCGCTTATGTCACAGTTTGATACCTTAGTGCTCATCCAATCAGTATCGTGCCGGCTGTGTGCAGAATTTCTTTAAAAGTGCTTTATAATACGAACTACGGGCGATCACTTATATTGTTAAATATATTCTTTACCGTCCAATTTAATAAATATAAATAATTAAAAAAAAACAATTCTCTCTTGGCGCCTCTAATTATCTGGCGCCTGTGTGCTCCGCACAATCTAGTCATATGGAATTTTTAACAAATGCTGCTTCTTGCCTATACGGACGACATATACACTGTGACCAGATCTCGGGTGACTTTCAAGGATGCATGTCAGAATGCATGAATCCTTGAGCCCCTGAGAATCGACGAGTACATCTTCGTAGCTGTCCTGGAATTTATATATCTGGAGAAGAGGATTCTAAGTCAGATATTTGCTGCTGTATTAGAGGACAGGAAATAATGTGTCAGACGCAAGGAGGAGCTTAACCGGTTGTACCGGATATACCGGTCACAGCTATCGAAAGGGTGGTCTCTGGTCGCGTTTAAGGATGTGGGACAGTCAATCATCTAAATGGTTAACATGCCTTTCTATTCCCGGAGGAAAGAAAGACCAATGCTGATGTGGCTGGACTGTGTACAGCGTCAGGCTGCATCATTGAAATTGACCGGAAGATGGTGTGTTACCAGCGATCGTCAACTAGCGGTATTCGAGAGAACTATACAATAAGTTAAAATATGCACTGGCTGAAATTGAACACTGGCCATTCTTCTCCCACGCCGGTCCTCCGCCATTCCCACCTTTCGCCGACTAACGAGTACACTCGGCGAGCACGTCCCCCATATAATTATCACATCGCCGACTGATAAATCGACCCGTTGACAATCGGCCAGTGACTGTGTGCACTCGGATAGTTCACCCGTAAATCAGCCGGTCTGGACCCGGGATGAGTCATCCGCCGCTAACGACGTTAAGCGCCGCGGGCGTCCGAATCGCGCCGTCTCGCACACAACCGGTTGCATTATCGCACACAGCCGCCACTAATTATTTACATGGGCAAATAGATGCAGATGATTCAACAGGTGGCTGTGGCTGTGTGAATATGGCTCGGAACTGCACACACGATGCACAATGACACGACGCATCGATCGGGCTTCGTTGACAAACAGATATTTACGATACAAATTATTAATTTGTCAATAAAAAAATTAAATAAAGTCTTGCGAATCTAAAACAATATATATTTTAACCCTTTCAGTGCGGGGCGCATGACGTACATGCGCATACAAATCGTGTCCAGGGTGCGGCCGCATGTCGTACATGCGCAAGATTCTTTAAAACTTTAACTTGTCGTTACATGTAAACTAGACCGAGTTAAGTGATGGTGTTTGTTTTAAAAATCAGCTAATAAACACAGCTATCAATAAATATACAACATATCACAAGAAATTTATAGGAACCATGTAATATGTAAATATGAATCGTAACGATTCAAATCTCTGCAGTAGTATCGGTGACGTATCTCGGCTCAGGGGTTGTTAAGGGTGTTCCACGTACATTATGTTCCACATACACGTGTACGGATGTAATGGTATAAGAAAATTGCATTTCGCATTTTTTATTTTGATTCGCATTCCCATTTTTTCCTCATGCAATCTCTGTTTGAGCAATTGATATTTTGTTCGATTTATTATTACGGAAATAAAGCGAATCGAGTTTATTTTTTTAGTTGAGATGGAAGAACATATCCTAATCAACATGTTTGCATAAATCTCATAGGAAAATGGTCTAATATAGCGGTAAGTGGTGAATACAAATTTACTTCGCCAAAAAAATAAATTGGTCCAAATGGCGCCGCACTCAGAAGCAGAATCGTTTTTAGACCCGCCGCATTGAAAGGGTTAAAGATGAAATATGAAAATACTGTTCTATAGCATTGGTGGATAACCCACGGGTCAGACACTGGCCCACGCATTGTGCGGCGCACACAGGTGACGGAAGATTAGGTGCACAGAGAGGTGCCAAGAGGAAAACAATCGGAAAATATTAAATTTTAATTCATTAAACTTTATTAAAATCGAAAAAACATTGTTATTGTAGAGGAGGGGGGTAAAGGGGCCCCAATTAAAGTTCTGCACATAGACGCGTATTGATTTTTCAGATTTTTAATTTAAGTTTTGTCAATTTATTCAAAGTAATAATGTGACATCACTTGGCATTTCAACGAACTGAATAAAACACTTTTGGGAAATGAATAAATTGTATTAATGTTTAAAATAATTAATATTTATGACGAAACTTGGCATCCTCACTAAATATTTAGATATATCCCCGTCCCGCTTTCCAAGTGATGCCACTGACTTAGTGACCCAATGACTAGTATTAAAAAATAATAATTAACACATTTAACCCACTTCTCAAAAAGGTTCGCCATCACTGTTCTATAGAAATCAGATATAGTTAAAGTTGTCAGTATTTATTTCTGATATAAAAGCTAAAAAAATCTAAAAAATATTTATTTATTCACTTGTTATTATAATTGTGCCTCTCAATTACGTCCCTCGTTCCACAGCGCTCGGCAACCATTGTGCCGCGGCACACTAATGTGCCGAGAGACGATACTGGGTGTGCCGTGGCACACTTTCCTAATCAAAGAAAAAAAATGACTATAATATAAAATAGTTTTTACATGGACTGCGTTATTTTTTTTTGAGAAAATGTTCGGTATGACGTAAAGTTTAAAGCAGGGGTGAGCAACCCGCGGCCCGCGGGCCGCATGCGGCCCGCGAGGCTCTTTTGTGCGGCCCGCCACGCTTTCTCGTGAAATCCATTTTGACTTTTAAAAATTTCTAGTGTCCCGCAACCTAATTGTACCTTAGGCTTGTTAATTTTTTACCAATTTTTGAAAATGATGCTAAAATCATTGATAGGCAATGATATCGTGCTTTATTTATGTGATTTAGTTTCACGCATTACGTTGTCACCACCCCTGTAATAAAACTTGTTAATTTCCATAAATCTCGAGTGTTAAATCACCGCCAATTTAAAGAATTTTTAAATGATTTGAGAAGTGAATAAGGGGATGTATGTAATATACAACACAGAAATTCGTTGGTTTAGTAGGTACTTTATGTAAAGGGTATATGATTTAAAAAATGATATTCAATTGTTTGTGGAAATGAAGGAATATCCATTTTCCCAATTTGAAGATAAAGAATAGATGTGTGATTTTGCCTTTCTCGTCGATTTAACCAAGCATTTTAATGTCTTAAACGTGGAACTTCAGGGAAAAGGCCAGTTTATTCATAACATGTTTATTAAAATTAATGCTTTTGGAAAAAAACTAAAAATTTGGAACAATCTGTTATCAAACAACATGTCACATTTTACACATCTAAGATAAGAAAATTCTTCAGAAACGCAAAAATATGCTCAGCATTTAAAAAAATTAATAAGGGAATTTCAGTCGCGATTTAAATATTAAGATCAGAAAAAACCGCTCTTAGTTTTAATATTTTTTACAGTTCCAGATGAGTTACAAATAGAATTAATAGATTTACAAAACGACACGGATTTAAGAAATAAATTTTACAATGTTGACATACATAATTTCTATCAAAATTAGATAGAATGAATTTAGAAAAATCCCCACGATTGGGCGCACATGCAAAGCAAACAATGACACTTTTTGGAAGTACTTATGTTTGCGAACAATTATTTTCCTGGTAATTAAAGATCATCGATCGAGTTTAAATGATGTACGGTTAGAAAGCTGCGTACGAGTTGCTGTGTCGTCTATATCAGCAAATATAGACCAATTGATGGCAAAGAAGCAATGCCATATTTCCCAATAAATAAACTTTTTCCTTATATCTCTTTCGCCGTTTTTTATTATAGTATTTCTGTAATTTTATATTTTTCGTTGTTTTTTTTTTTTAGATACTTTGAGTTCTTTATTTTTTTTTGTATTATTATAATTTTCTTACGTGCGGCCGGCGAACATTTTTTAATTTGTAAATGGCCCGTTGTAAAAAAAGGTTGCTCACCCCTGGTTTAAAGGTTTTGGAGCACTGAAAAAAACAGATTGTTTTTTTGTTACATAATTACTAAAATAATGTATAAAATAAAGTGTTTTTATATTCTAACAATATAAAATGTTTTACTATTAATATGTAATTGATTATATTAGGGCTCCCCAAACTATGTTTCACCGAATACTGGTGTCATAAACATTTATATTTCTCTAAAAAAGTCTAAAGAATAAATGTTATAAATAATCTTCGACCTGTATTGTTTAAAATTGCGGAAAAAATAAATAATTATAAACGCTTCTGTTGCCACGCGCGCGATATTTTTTGTCGCTCGCATCCGGTGCGAATGACACACGCTGTGAGAGCTCAGTTTACTGCGAGACATCACCAAGCGCGTTTGATTAGTTAAAAAATCCAAAATATCGACCCAATTATGATGCTTATCATGAATAAACTATTTTTATTTTTAGAAGAATCTATTTTATTTTAAAATGTCAAGACATTTGTGTCGTCGCAATTTTCTCTAATAAAAGGTAAAAAAAATATCTGTATTATAAAAAAAATTGTACTACATTTTTTTAAGAAAATATTATGTGACATGGAAGATAAAAGGTTATGGACCACTGAAAAACCCGATTATTTTCTGTTCTTGTAATTACTATAATTACGTATAAAATAAAGTATTTTTGATATATAAAATGATTTATTCCTAAAATTTCATTAGGGCTATATTTTTTAAACGAAATCTCAATATTTAAAGATGTTACCTATTTTTACCAATAGAGGTCACTATTCTCCCCAAATAATAGGGATAGATCTCCTTGAAAATCGATCTTTTTATTGAAATCCATCAAAATAATGCAGTTATTAAGTATCAAATATCGATCTTATTTATTTATGTATGTTAATTATGTATAGAAAAAAGCTGAGAGTTGTTTTATAATATATCATTATGCTAATGAACAATGAAAGCCGTAATGCATGAGCACTGAACATAAATGTGCGAATAATTGCACGTTGACAATGTTAATGAAGTAATAACCCGTTGCATATAATCTGGCTATTTCCTGTTCCCACACGTGCACATGCGCACGCGCATCCATAAATGCACACTTGTGCGCAGCCGATACACTGCGTCCGCATCTGCATCCTGCGACGCTTAATTAACGATCTCTATAAATTACATTATTAATAAATGAAACGTGAAGTAAACGGACGCTTTCCAATCCGTTGCATTATTGTATTTTAACCTTTTCCACTCTAGATATTTTTCATTAAAATCAATCAGCTACTCAGGATAAAAATATTACGAATTTGTAAAAAATATATTTATATTATGGAGAAGAGAATTAAAACCATCTCTTATATTGTATTTGATCTGTGATTAAATCATTTTTTACTAATTAAAAATTGAAAATCTAGCTTCATTAGTTTTGGCACACCGTCTGGGAATACTGACACGTGTGATTCAAATTTGTATGACCATGATTTATGGAATGAAATTTGGTTCACTTTGATAAAAATATTTGCTTATTTGTTACTTAAATAAATAGTTTTATATACATTTTTTTATTATGATTACAATTATAAATTATGCATATAATAGGAAATATTCGCAGATAATCGAAATAATGGGATCCCTATACTTTTTTTGTTTATCAATCGCTATCAGATGTAGATTGACGTGATTTAATCCACTGCTCTGGATCCACTGAATGTCTATATCTTATTTTATTATTCTTCCCCTGTGACTTCCAATCAGTTGAATAACGTATATCTACAAATTGCAAATGATTCAGTGGTTTTTAGTTTCTTTTTAGCTTTTTTCTATAGGTTCTAATAATCAATAGGTTCCAAACAATTGGTTAGAATATTTGGTCCTACTATTCTATCACCAATAGAAACATTAATTATTTGTGAAATATTATTAGACTTATTAGACAAAGGGTATTAATTTTTTGACATATTTGAAGTTCTTGATGACGTGGGATTAATGAATGTTAAATTCTCTTCATCATCTGTCACATCGCTAGAGCATTATCGCATATTTATATTACATCGAACTATGTCATGTAAAATTAGAGTAAAATATTTTTTCTCCATTTCCACAGCTGAACACTTATATTGATGAAATGATCTTACCATTGATGATAATATCCTTGAGGTGATGAAAAGACATTTATCAATTCTTGGCGAGGAAATTTTTACTATTTTACTGATTTTACTGATTTTACTGACACGAGAATTTGCAAAACTCTATCGATTTCTTAATAACCTATTTGTACTCTCCATTAGTGATCTGAGGATAATTCAATTCAAGAACAGTTTATTGATTTGATAACCGAAGGGGATGCAAAACACGTTTTCCGTGAATAGTGTTGTAGTGATTTTTGGATTACAATGGCACAGTCCTATCCTGATGTTTCAAAAATTGACTTTAAGAGTACTGATTCCATTTGCAACTACCTATGATTGTGAGAGGGCTTTTTCCACACTACTTACTCTCAAAACAAAATCTCGAAGCAAATTAGACATGATAAATGACATAAGAGTTGCACTAGCCAAAACAAAGCTGAACATAGAAGAACTGGTTCAGGGAAAGCAAGAAATTCAAGAAATTCTAAAAAGTTTGCGCACCGCTGGTCTATATCATCACTATTTCCATATTTTTTTGTCAATTTTTCACAATTCTGAATGTATGTGGTATTAATAATCATTCATTAACTTTCACAAGAAAAATGCCATCATCACTAATATCGAAATAATCATTGAATTTGAAAACAAAAGTTTGACTATTTTTATTATTTTACATAGTTTATTATTTAATTATAAACACTATTTCACTGATTTTACTGTTTCACTATTTTTATCAAATAATTATGAATGAATGTAATGGAATTATAAAATAATAGTTCCACAATACAAAAAATAGGGTCACAGTACACAGCTTCGGACAACCTTCCGATATGAAGAAAACAACTGACTGCTCCAAAAATATTGGCATATGAAAAATATCGATAAATGCAAACATATTTTTGAGAATTAAAGACGCGTAACTATAAATTTAAATGTTAGGTTACTCCACATTTTGTAACCCTTTTCGATACTTAGAAGCAATAATATTTCGTAAAATTTAGCTGCGTCTCATTGAAATCGGCGCCTAAACTTATTCCGTCTTTAGGCCATAACTGCTGGCCTTCAGAGTTGCCTACCAGACTCACTTGGGCCAACAGTTATGGACTTCAGAGTGGAAAGGGTTAACACGCATTCATTTGTGGAAGACTTCGTATTTTCTGCCATATTTATGTTATTTTTTTATATGCAGAAGAATAAATCAATTATATTATTTTTTTAATCCAAAACTGTAATCACAGATTGGAATTTATTGTGTCGTAAAAATAAAGAGTAATATTTTTTTGGCATTAGGGATAGACTGCTCCAAAAATATTTGCATATAAAAATTATCGATAAATGCAAACAATTTCTGAGAATTAATTACGCGTAACTATAAATTTAAATAAAAAAATGTTGGGTTGCTCCACATTTTGCAACCCTTCTCGATACTTAGAAGCAATCATATTTTTTTTAAATTTGGCCAACAGTTATGGGCTTCAGAGTGGAAAGGGTTAATATAATCTCAGGATTAAATTAAAATTAATGAAAATATATCAATCATCGACGACCGTTTTTTTTGTGGATGTATATAACAATAAACAATCCGACTCTATAACAATAATGATTATAAATTTTACCTGGTCGCATATATAGACGGGCGATAAAAAAATATACACACACGGAAAAATGAAATATATCTCATAATTACTTTCGGTGTTTTTGGTCCTGGACCCTTTATGATAAATGTTCTCGGTTGTCCTTAATATTAAAAGACCCAGTGGGGTACTCCGTAACAAAAGTAGTGTGGAATGGTCCCGTGGATAATTTGCCGTCGCATCATAGACAATCAATTAAATCGATATCGGAAAAATTTCAAAACCATAAGGTCATCCTTCATTAATTTACCACGTATATCCCGATAAATTCTCGGGTTGTTGTACGTATTTATGTTTTTTTTTTTTTTTGTTTTTTTAACCCCATCACGATCGGCTGGGGTTGTCGATAGGTTTCTCGGTCATATTCGATATATAAATAAATTAAAAAGACGCATTACATATTTCCCTCGCGATGATAAATGTCCCGGCTTGTCCTCGGGATCCCAAGTCGCAGTGGGGGGACGCAGATCCCGCGAGGGCTAGCGCCACCCGCAGGGGCAACAATGCGCACAAAAGGGACAAAGGACGGCGCGCGGTCCTTTGTCGGCCCTCCGTCGCGGGACAGGCGTCGGCAACCTTTTGTCTGTGCGGCCGACTGTCGGCACTGGTAATTAATTTCGGCATAGGCCACCAGGAGTTCGCATGCCTTTCATACAATCAACTCACTGGATATACAGAAATCTTAATAATAACGCTTTGCCGTTGGTTTTAAAGGATTTTTGTATCAACTAATTGTAAGCTAGAAAGTCTAAGTTTCTGCATGACTTGAATGAGATGATTATTTATATTGCAGTAAAATAGAATATAGTCCTGAAAATATACTTTAATGCAGTTATTATTTATTTTACATAGATATTATCGTAAATATCGCGAAAGTATTTGGCGTATTTCTCCGAACTCGAATTCTTCATCAAAAACATCAATAACCTCATCAATAGCCAAGATAACCACTTGGCTCTTCGAATACAAGGATTATTGTCACAATCTGCTAGAGATCGCGTAGTGTCCTTCAGGTGGCAAAGACCTGCCTCAGGGTTAAAAGGCCACTTATGTAATATGACGCGTAAATAATAACGCTCTCATGTCAATCGTACATTTCACTCGCACTCAGCACATCGTATCCGATGTGAGCGAGAATTTTTTTTCTGTAGACTTTTTTAGACAAATGGAAAAAGTTTGTGACATGTTGGATTTTATATTAAAAGAGTTATTCGAGAAAAATTAAAAACTTGGGGTCCCCAATACACCCCATCGGCACGATTAAATACACGGTATATAATTAATAGAGAGTATTTTTTTTTAATAAGGGATATTATAATAATTAAAATAAAAGTTTCTAGTATTTAAAAAATATCTGCAGTGGTGTGAATGCAATTTAAATATTTTAAGGGAAAAGTCATGATAATAACAATTAATATAAATTAATCAAAAAAGCTAATAATCATGTTTAGACAATATAGAATTTATTTTAATTAAAATGTCGTTTAATATATAAAAAAACCGAAAATAAATTAAAAACAATATCCCTCACAGCAAAAAATTTAATTTTATTAGATTAACAGATATTAATCAAGAGAAAAAATGCTTTTAATTTACTTAATTAAAGCAAATACATAGTATACTTTATTTAGAGGAAAAAATCTCAACAGTAATTCTCAAGGTGGGGGGCGTGAAAATATTAATTTAAAATAAACCTCACTCCGGGATGTTTTTCTATAAGTGCAAAATGGGGTCACGGATCAAAAAGTTTGAGAAACAATTAGGAATATTTACAGCTTTTTAAATGAATTTAAATATCTTTAGGGTAATTAGAATGGTATTGATTTATAATAAAATTATTAATTTCTGAATATTTTCAAATAAAAAATAAGAAAAAATCACGAAAATATTCTATTAACGGTTTCATAATATTTATAATAATACTCTTAACACATACGTAAACAAAACTGTAATATTTTTTTTATAATTTGCCTTCTTTATTTGAAAATACGTAAATAATCCTCTTCAACTCCTCAAAAAAATTTACAGATCAAAAAATATATGTATTTTATACTTCTATACATTATATACAGTCAACACTTCTATAGCGCCGAGTTAGGGACCGCGCTCTAGAATCCCACACTATAGAAAGTTTTTTAATTGTATTTTTTCGTCAACCAAAAAGCATTGACCTTTATTTCACATGGCAATATATTATATATTAATAAGTAATTTAACCATGAAAATTTAGCGTTTTGTAGAAAACGGCTCTTTACAAAGGAGCATTATATAAGGGTCTGTCGCATTCGTTGAAGAAATCCGCTCTAAAGCAGGGAGTGCAGGAAAATATGGTTTATTAAATGTTCAGACGATAATATTAATATAATAAATTTACTCAATTGAGTTAGTGATTATAGAATATACTCATAAATTTCTGAATTTTTTTATCATCAAGGAAAGGAAGATGTCGCTATCAATGTGACAACGAGAAAAAATAACTTCGGATTCTTTTTATTAATTAAATTGTTCTCGACCGCTGGCCTTTATATAAAACGCCATATCGTGGACACGGCCACACGTGTGTCACTAAACAAAGGACCAAAGGAATTCACACGGAGTGTCCTCGGGGCGATCGGAATCTTAAACGGGCGATAATAATAATGTCGCGCAGCAATTACAAGATGACAAACACATTTCCACTATCTTGTTATCTGACCCGTGACATTCCTAGCATGGAAGCTGTATCGTTTTCCCAAAAAAAAACACATTAGGACACACGTGGAATTTTAAATGCAATCATAGATCAAATCCTTGGTGTTTTAAATGCACGGTAGCGTGAAGAACAATGATTTAATACGCGATATACATCACGGGAATTATACAAATTAATTTACACTAATATGTTTTATATGTGATATTAATGATCTGGCTATGAGATTTACCGAAAAATTGTATAATTCATCATATTGTTTTAATATTCGTACGTTTTTCATCCGTTTTTACGACCTGGATCAGTTGCAATAATTATTTAATAATTTTGTAAATATAGAATTAATGATGTCCGAATATTATCTGGAGATATTTATTATTTAATATATTCCAGGATATTTCCAACAATTTGATATATTTATATATGATTTTTTGTGCCATTGTTGCATTAGACAATTTCCAAATTTAACATGCTGACATATTCAAATGTAACTGTTGTCCCTATAAAATAGTATCACGCTGTTTCAGCTTTTTTTAATAAGCGTGCCACAATATTTCTTCAAAACCATTTTTTATTTATATAATATAATCTATTAATATTAGGAAAAAATGGCCATATAAAGATGCCGCTTCGCCATAAAAGTAATTGTCATATTCTTGATATTTATGCTTTCCTATTGCTTAATAATTTATCACAAAGGGCGGTGTGTTTCGTATTTTTTTTTCTGCGTCTGTTCCGAACCGATAGACACGTTTGATGTTTTATGTTCAGGTCGGGATAGAAAAAAAGTATATATATATATATGGACAACAGACGCGAGACAAAATATTACAAGGACAGGTGGTGAAATATGTCGGATAATTAATTATTTATTTATTATTTATCCGAGCGCATGGTCACCGCATTAATCGTGGACGAGATACATTGTTACGTGTGGGAATCCCGATGCACTCACTGGGACAGTCAGTTCATCAACGTCTATCTCCATTTGGTGTAATCCCTTTGCATGGATCGTCCATTCTCACACCCTTCTTTTTGTATTGCTTACATCAAGAATAATGTATAGTGGTGCCTGAAATGTCTGGCTGAAAGAACTGAATTTTAAATAATTAATATTGTATTCGGGAGCGCATCGGCCATATGGCCAGTTTGTGCGGCGCACACAGGCGCCGGAAGATTAGATGCACAGAGTGGCGCACAAAATTGAAAAATATTAAATATTAATTCATTACACTTTATCATAAAATGTTTTTTTTATTGCAGAAGGGAGGGGGGGTATAGAGTCCATTGATTCTATTATTACATTGGTACCTTCTTATATTTATCAGTATTAAATTATAATAATGTAATTGAAACAATAGTAAAATAATCAGCCATTCTGCGTTGAAGATACTATGGCATTTCCCTAAGGATAGAGCTGAGGTGATATCGATACAAGATTACTTATGGGGAAAGGAAGTGAGAAAGATTGCAACACAATGCCAGCTTCGGTTTGTTGATGAAAATATAGGTAGGGGACGAATGAATGTACATACGTACAATCGGCCTTCGATCTACACGGTTTTGATTCGAGTTATTTATTATATTTTTTAACTAATTAATTTTAAAATCAGGTGTAAATAATATTTTCTTATTAATTGGAGCTAAATATTGATAATTTAAGTCCATTTAAGTATGCCAAAAAATCAGTGATAATATTTCTGACTATATTTAGAATAAAATTATTCCCTGGTATAGTCAATTCTTCTTTCTAGATCGCCGTTTTCTACTAAATACTAAATTTTCAAGGTCACGCGCGAAATAAAGCTCAATGTCGTTTGGTTGACATTAAAACATAACACAAACTAAAAATTGGACAAGGTCATTTAAAATAATATATAATTAAAAAATGTTTGATGTATTGATTCCATTCAATTTACAAAATACGATTAAAAAAATCTAACCCTAATTGTTTATGGGTGTCTAGTCTTCTATAGGGCAAGTTTTAATAGCTTAGTCCCAATATCGTCGCGATAAAAGGGGTGACTTTATACAACTATTGATAATAATTATTCTTTATAGTAATTATATAGAAATTTAAAAATATTTTAATTCATATTAATAATGGGATTGCAGGATTTCATTGTCAACGAAATATAATTAAAATAAATATATTACTTAATTTAAAATAAATACAATCGATTTGATAAAAATGCAGTGTAAATGAAAATAAGATAAATCTATTAAAGATGTAAGGTCCATCCTCTTATTGCGCCCCCTGCTATAGCGCGGTTTTCAATAACATGTACGATAGTCCCTGGGCACGATAGGCCGCGCGAAATAAAAGTCAAGGTAAAATGATCTAATAATTTCGTCTCAGCGCTATAGGAGGGTTGACTCTATGTATTAGTCTTACTTTTGTTTCTTTCTCTTAACTTAGCTCTTTTAATATAAATCCTACATATCACAAACTTAGTGTAAAAAATAAATATTAAAAATAATCACTGTCTGCAATTAGAAAAAAAATAACAATATGCGCTGCTGCTGCCACGCGCGCAATTTTTTTTTCGCTCGCATATAGTAAGATGTGCCGTATGCAGGTGAAATGTGTAAATGACAAGCGCAGAGAGAGCTCGTTCTGTGGCTAGACATCGCCATGAATAACTATTTTTATTCTTAGATTAATCCATCATCAATATCTTGACTTAAAATGCTTGGAGTCCCTGAGAGACCCCCTTCGGGCGACGCGGTTGTTTTCGAAATGTTTCGGTTAAGCTGAGAAAAATTCCAACTGTCGCTCAAAAATTATCGTAAATACATTTACTTGGATTTTGTATGATTTACAGTATGAAAAATATCTAACACTTAGAATGTGAAGCATAATTTTCCGGAAATAGACCAAAAGAAAATAATAGATGAAAAACCGAATCGATAAAAAGATTTTTTTAATACATTTTTGAGTTTTTTATTGTAAAAAAAATATTTAGCATATATTTTCCGCTTTCTCGTTGGCGCTTTATTTGAAAACCGTGTAAAAAGAGGATCGAATGTACTTAACTAAATTGTGATATGTCCATTTATCCCTTATCCTAATAAAATATGCAACAGCGAGAGTCAGACATGGCTGTATTCGGTCTCTGCGGTAACATCGCAAGAAATACATCATTCGGTTCACATAAGGACCAACTAGACACGTAACAGGATTGAACCCAGCGTTTTTTTCTCATTCACAGATGAAAAAAGCACTTTATATTCTACTTAGAGGTCGTAAATCATACTTGACCAAATATTTATAGACACGGAGAACGGCGGGACTACGTCCCAAGGTATCGAAGCACAAAACGATAGGGTTGTACCTACATAAGTAAGCAGCGGTTGTTCCAGACCCTTCGTTAAATATTCAGAAGGTCTCATTTGCCGCCACCCCCCTACGCCCACCCCGTGAAACTCATCCCGGCAGTCTGGCGGTGCACTGATAAGGATCAGGAGTGCACCGTGGTTTAATCCTTTATTGGATTCAATTAGTTCGGGCGCAGCGATTGAATTAATGAAAATATGGGCGCAATTGAGGCCTTCGAGTTATTGGTCAAGTGTTCATCATCACACCAGATAAAGTAATTGATGAGCTGGTTCGTCGCATCATTTAATAACACTATCAACAAATTATAATTTAATTGCAGCCATAACTCAGAGGCGTGGCAATCCAACCCGCAAACGACCGGAAGGGAAATCTTGCCTCCGTATAAATATGCAACAGATCTGAAGGTCGATCTTTATTACCGAACATTTTTATTATGATGATTAAAAATCAGCATATTTATCAGCAATCAGCATATCTCTTTAAACGTTAGATGTCGCATACAGAGGGCACGATTCAAATGAAACAAATTTCATAAAACTCTCTTAATAAAATCCTTATTATTCGCATATATTAAGAATTTATAAATACCCCCTCCTAAAATCAAGAAAATTAGAAAAGAATATATTCGGCTTTCAGTAAAACTTCCTTTCTGTACTCTTATATTGCATTAAATATAAAAAACTATTTAGTATAAATTAAGGCTTCGAACCGTTATTTTTCACAAATTTCGCTCCAGCTCATTTAAAAAAATGACCGGTTTTTCGGATTATTGTTTAAAATCCAATCAAAATGGTATTATCAGGGAAGCGAATCGATTTTTTAATGTCGGAAAGAAACCTCGGAGCTGAACCGAAAAGAAATACCGGTTCAAATTAGTTTATTATACATTTTTAAATAAAAACTGAAACCGAGTAGACATATTTTTTTAATTGAGCCGGAACGGAAACTGAACCAAAATATAACGGTTCGAAGCCCTGGTTTTAATTCTTTAAATGCGTAATTAAAAAACACCAACCTCTCAAGTAAATCAATGTCAAGTAAGGATTTTATAATGAATTGATTTTAATCTAATCAAGTTTTTGTTTCTTTTTACAATAAAGGGGACTATTTTTAATTTAAACGCACTTAATTTATATCATCCGAAACTTTATTAAGTGGTATATACGTACTCTCTAAATCAGGGGTCAACAATATGGTGCCAGGATAACCATGAAGCAATTTTGTCTCTTGTTTCAAGTGTTCGCTGTTTAAATTTAAATTTATTTGAACAACAAACACTCGTAGTTGTGATGAATTGTAATGAAATGCATTTATGAACAATGTTCTCCTATTTTTAAAAAGGTTGGCGACCCCTGATCTGTATGATAAATCCAGTTTTCATTATATTCATATCCAGAGTTGATTATATTCTTATTACTTAGCATTTGAATTTATGTACGATTAATTTATTACAAGTATATGATTCAATTTGACATAAACAATACATGTTTCTTAAAACCGTGTTAATTGAAAACCGTGCTATAAATATTATACATTTTTTAATTAATCGAATATTAAAAAAAACAGCTGACGAAAAGGTTTCATTTCCGCATTTTTGTGTGATGAGAGATTTTTATTTATTTAAAAAAAATAGAAAATATGGAAACAATTTAATACGCGCCGCGAATAAGGTGGCAACTAACAAAAACTATATTTAACAGTATTCAAGAATCAAATGTCGTTATTTAATTTTTTTGAAATCAAAAAATACAGTTTCATATACACGCTTTAATCAAAATACAATAAATATGTGGAATAACTTGGTTCGAGAATGAAGTTACAACGTTATTCCATAACTCTGAGATAATACTATATTACTAAAAGTCCAAGTAAACTTGGATAAGTTCTTAACAAAATAGTGCACCCCTGAAAAAATATGTACATGTATGTGTACAGATATCCTTATAGAGCTAGTATGCCCTGGGAAGGAAAACCCTAATCTGTTGACCAATAAATGGTCTAGTCTCGAATACTTTCGCTCCTCTTTCTTTTATTTGGGACCCCTCTCTGAGGAAGTCTTTCTTATGCCGAAAGGATTGGTATTGCGCGACAGGGTGACTCGTTATAAGCAGATAACGTCTTAGAAAAGAGAAAAAAACAAATACCGAAACAACCCCCTCCTACTTGCCTGGACACAGTCGAGAGGGTAAAATTTGATAACAGCAGGGTAGAAGACGTACGTTTAATGCCATCAATGGCCTCAAGAGGGAAACTCTTTACAAAAAGCCGCTTATCAAGACGCCATGGGTCCCCGCGGACGCCAATGACGCCAAGACGCCATGGGTCCTACACGAAAGGGGAGTCCTCACGTTACTTTTGAGACTCAGGTTCCTTTGGCCTCGATTGCCATTTGAGAGTTTGGTAAGGCCCAAGCCTCTTGCTCAGCGAGTAAGAGGCTTGTGGCTAGCAAATGATTTAATATATTATCATGTTAATTAAATTATTATTTATATGAACTTATTACATATCCTCGGTAGTATAGTGGTCAGTATCCCCGCCTGTCACGCGGGAGACCAGGGTTCGATTCCCTGCCGGGGAGTATTTTTTTTTATTTTTTCTCGTATTTATAATAATAAAGCTTTATTATTATATAAGTTATGTTTTATTCGGATGATGATGATACATTAGGGAACGACTGGAACCTCTCCGGAGAGACTTGAAACCACGTTATTCCACTGAGCACACGTAAAAATGGCTTATAGAGATATGAATATTTTTAAAAAAGGATCGAATGACGTATCATATAGCACGGTATTACACAAAAATATGTTAGTTACCACCTTATTCGTAGTACGTATTAAATTTTTGGCCAAAAACAATATCGTTATGTTATCTCAGCTTCTGTATTGGTCCTCTACGACTTTTGAACTAATCATTAAAATTATTATTGATTTACAAATAAAATTTTAAAATGGCCTTAGGTCTATGTTTTCATATATAAAAATGTAATCAAACGGAAACCCCGTCGATTTACGTACGGGTCGAATTAACCCGAGCCGGGCACGCTCCGGTTAATTGTTTTGATATCGTAAATATGACAAGCGGGGTAAAAATGCCAAGCGTTTACTATAATTGCCGTGTATGATATCATGGGCGCTTAATTGCGCCATCACGATCGCGTTTCTTCTGCACACCATGAAATTAATCAACACGGGTCATCGCAGCGTGGGTTCGAGATGGCCGGTCCCAGTTTTTGGGATCGCGCGAAAATCGGAAAATCGTGACGGAAAATGGGGATACCAAAAATGAAGTCGACATCTCTTCGGATGACTCTGAATTCGCGTCTATTATCTTAACCATTTTTTTTTATAGAATTAAACGACGATCCGTGATTATCTATGTGATACAGTTACAGGAGTATCATGTCCGATGCATATTCACGTATCATCACTCAAGCTTTCCGTGTATACTTTACATTTCTAACCCCCGAATTTCAACGAGATGACTCGGCGGATATTCAAATAAGGACCGACTGTCATACACACGTCAGGAAATGTGCCGACATCCGAAATGATATTCAATTCGGTATCATGAGAATCTTCGAATACTGCACTCTATTTAGAAGCGGGATACATGCAAATGGGCGCTTCTGTTTTGGCACAGGCGTGATTGAGGAATGAGCGGATGATGGATGGTGCCGGAATCCGGGAATTTCTCTTATGTCATCGCGGCGATATTCTGTGATTCAGCAGTTATCGCCCGGCGATATGTCGTGTGATTTATGGCGTTCGGCTACCACTTACCATTGTTGAGGGGACCCTTTGAAGAATGCCTTATGATTATTTTATAACAGTCCCCGCTCGGGCCCCTCGAGATCGACACAGATATATCATGATGAAAGGCATCTCTGAGGAATTGGGCGAGTCCGGATAGGGAGGCTGTACTTGTACGGGGGAAGAGGAGGACGAGGCTATGGTGTTGGGGCGCGAGCGAACGAGACGTTCAATCGTAACGGCGGTGGCGGAGTGGCTCGATGTGGTTTCTTTTATATTATTTATGTTTTCATATTCCACGTCATCTCGTGGACCATTTATCACTGAGTGTATTTACGATTTAGACATGCGCGATTCCGAATTACGCGACTTGGAGCAAATGAGACAATTGCGACAATGAGTCGGATGTCTTCGAACAACTGAACCGTAAATAGAGCAGACATTTGAAGAAAAGATTACCGAGATTAGAGACTTGACAAAAATCGATTTTCCGCTAGTCTCAACGATACAGTGACCCGATGTCTAACACGGCCATCCTTTTATCTGAAGACAAGAATGATTGTTAAACACAAGCCTTTTCGGTAGCTGAGTGTTCTACATCCTTGAGAAGTGACCACAATGACTAAACCTGTGACCTATATATCCCTGTACAGCCGTTACAATTTGTCGTTGACAAATACAGCTCCAAATATCCACCTCAGTATCCTCCCCTCTATGATATATAATTCGCGCTCATTTTTCTTAGAGAGACTCAGATGTCAGACTCGTATTTAACCCCTTGTGTGATTTGCCCGAATACAACTCGGGTAGGTATTTTGCTTACACAGTGATTTGCCCGAACTGGATTCGGGCATATCGTACACGAAACTTTTATAGTGATTTTCCCGAATCCAGCTCGGGTCATTCCCCCACCAGTCTAGAGAACGCATCGCGCGCGTTGAGTGACACGTGTCGTAATTTGATCTTTCGAGAAAAATTACCCACTTCTTTCCAAGAGGTTGACCACAGAAGTGGTTAAGGAGAGAATGAATAAAAAAAACCTTCAAGAGTTTTCACTTCTTCTGGCGACATTATATTTTGATTATTTAAATGGCTTTTTAACGCGAAGCGGCTCTTAATCACCTGGAGAACAATACGACTCCAATGGATCTACCAAAGGGCCCAGGCTTAGTCCAGCGCCATCCTCTGTTTCTTTTGATACGCAGTAGCAACGCTACTTCTTTTAAATATCTTTGTCAGGCTCCTTCTGTCCAATATATCCCTTTATTGCTTATCTCGTTTTGCTCGAAACTAGCATTCAGATGTGTATAGCAGAACGGGCCTGATGAGGGTCTTGACTTTGATCTTCAATTAAAGAAGTCTTGATCAAACTCATCCTCATTTTTTCTATCAAGCCTTCCTGTCCCCGGAGGAAAGGAAAATCAAGGCTGAGGTGGTTGGACTGTATACAGAGGGATCCTGCATCATTGAAACTTACCGGAAGATGGAGCGCCGTGGCGGCAGACCGTATAAAATAGAGAAAGGTGTTGCATGGGAACAGGGCTCTACAGTAGGGTTAAGTCTCATGTCCATGCTCTCATTATCCGTTGACGTGCATCCTATAGATCAAGACATAATGATAATGATTTTGTATGTCATTAATATTGTCATTCTTTATTGTTCCAGTCGTTTCTGGAGTTGCTTCCGTCCTTCAGAATAGCATAAGAACAAACATAATTGAAGGTGTTAACCCGCTAGCCGTACAGATGGACCTTGCAAAGTTTATCTAGGATAAGAGCTAAAAACAGCCACTGAACTTTGGCGTTGCTTCCATCCGAACAAGTTTCTTCGTTGCCAATACAGCCAGTAAACTTACAGGAAGCGTTGTATTTGTAAGGAGTAGTATTTAGATGGAAATTTTAACATTTGCATTAAAAAAACGTTTCTCTTAAACTCAAGCTTGAAAGAAATGGGACATTGAAAACTACTATCTCACGGTGATCCGAGAGGTGTCCCTTTGGTAGACATACAAAGGCGTATATTATCCCATTAATGTGGCTTATTTGTAAAGAGGTTTCCTTCTGAAGAACTGAAACGAGAATGGAAGAACTCCATCTCTCCCTCAGCAAAGTCCCAGTGTCAACGATTGATGAGATTAAGTACAAGTAATTAACTGATGGGAATTTCTATTGGTATGGTTTGAGAGCAGGTTAATATTAATTTAGGTTTGTTTTTTCTTAAGCCTTATGAAAATGGGTCTTTGGATGGATCAGGAGAGGATTTAGGGCACAGGCCTGGGTGGATCTAGGTACACACGAATATAAATACAATAATATATGTACCCAGACAATGCTCTTGATGCAAGATCTCTTGCACCCTTGTTTCTTAGATCCTCTACTCCAGATACCCATCTCTCATTCTCATATGGAAGAAGCTGCACCGATCTGTTAAGAATAGTGCAGATACAATAAATACTTATTCCTCCTTTCAGAGAGATACAGAGAGATTCGAACAGAAGTTACGCTAGGGCCACAATGTTGTCTTAACTACGGCATGTCTCCAACATCTTCGAAAGGTCAGATTAAACACATTTAACTACTTTGCATCTTGAAGAGTGGTGTAGGTTTTTATTTCTTATTAAAGTCAAGAAATCATAAAAATGTCGATCAACGAAATTTAATCCTTAAGTCATTTCTTCGCTCTGATTCGGCTGTATATGATTAAGTTTCAGTCTTATTATGAATATTGAGAAATTATATTAATGCCAAATTATTTTCGAATGGATTTGATATATTCCCAAATTAAAACAACCGCCCATTATACATAATATATTATTACATCAAAAAATGGAAATGTTACAGACGCAATGGTCCCGCGGCGGATGATATATTATTTTCGATTTATATAAAACTATAAAACTACAATCGGGACGGGGGGTCCCCTTTTTGATATACGGACCATGGCGTCTTCGTACGTGTTCATTTGACCCACTAAAAAAATATTTCGGACAATATTCCAAAATTATCCACGCGCTTTGTGTGGATATTAGACGGGCGCTTTGTGGTCTGACGGAGTAAAAAAAAATGGATATGGCACAATGGGACATTGTGAACACTGTGAAAACATATTAAATTTTGTTGGAAAATTTTAATTTACGCCGTCGAATATCTTATTATCGGATAATGTGGGGGCTAGCACAGCATCCGCGTGTAGATACGGCCGTTTAATTAAATAAGCCAGCCTTAGCCGTCCATATTTAGTGGCAGAACGTTACCCGTGGTAATTAATAAGTGAGCAAACGGTTCGTTATCACACAAACACCGGCTCTTAACGTGTTAACCGCCCGGGCCATAACAGTATCGTGTGACAGTAACGGCGGCCGTTTAACGATTCGTTATGGAACGGCCGCCGGCCAAAGTCGTAAAGGTGACAAACGCTCCGAGTCGCGACTCGGCCAGGAGGATGCCCTCGCTGATTACCATCTACATCACTTTTGGCAGTTTATGGCATTGGACGATGTCCATTTTGTGGTTGTAAACATGTCCTCGGGGCCCGAATGTGTTTTCAGACCGTTCCAGCGAGCGTGAGTCATGAGTGGATTCACTTAGAGCTGGGTCTTATCTCATTTTAGACGCGGACTGAAATTATCTAAATATAATAATAATAATATTTCATTTCTAAGAATAAATATCTGAAACTATCTCCCATCTCTCCTGCAGATTTTACATATAATTTTGGTTATAAAAATGTCACTATGGGATTTTTTATAATCTATTAAAAAAATTTAAAACTACACCATTTCGTCAGTTAATATGATAATTAACCCATCCGTAACGGCGGCTCGAAAACAACCGCGTCGTCCGAAGGGGGTCTCTCAGGGATCTAAAGCATTTCAAGTCAAGATATTGATTATTAATATTAAAAAATGGTTTAAGTAAGAATAAAATAGTTATTCATAATATGCTGCATAATTTGATTGATATATTGGATTTTTTAACCAATCAATATGACGCGTAAACGCTCTCGGGACATCGTACCGGATGCGAGCGAGAATAAACATCGCGCGCGTAACAACAGCAGAGAATATTGTCGTTTTTATTTATTTTTTCGCAATTGCAGACAATAAACAACAATGATTATTTATAATTTTTATTCTTTAGACTTTTTTAGACAAATATAAAAAGTTTATGACATGTAATATTTATTAGTAATAATAATATATATTTTATAAACAAAGTACCCGGAAAGTAATAAAAACATATTTCAAAGCCATTGTTTATACAGTACTCTTCCAAAAACAAGAATTAAGTGTTTTTTCTGAAATAATCTGTATATAACATGCGTTAGTCGTTTGAATCAATTCCATAGATCGTCAACAGATGTCATGTCGTATTGAATTGTGATCCTTATTCACCAATGGCATGAAGCACATATTTTAGGAATCAATGCATTCCAAAATGTATTATGACGAGTTATATCATCCATTTTAAATATAGGGAAACCACGTTTTTACACTTTTGAATAGTAATAGGAATAGATTATTAGGTCTTCAATATACATTTTATTATCTTGTGTTATAATTGGATGGATCGAGTTTACCTCCGCTTCTTCGGAAGATTTTTTGATCGTTAATTTTTAAATTTCATCCCATGCTTTAGCTGTGTAACATTGAATTTTATAAGATCTCTAATATATATATATATCAGGTTTTTGCAGTAATAATGCTTGAAAGTACAGATTATTCCCAAGTCCAATGGTTCAAATAAATACTAGAAAACGCATGATAAAATCATAGGTTTCCGTTGATAAATCAATTAAATGCGACAAACTTGTCAAGAAAAAAAATCCTGTGTACCTGCGCCTGTGTGCCCCGCACAATTTTGTCTTATTGATGGAGCGCCCTAACGGCAGTCTTACGTCCGCAATTTGAATGTTTTGTGAGGTAATGTCCAAATAATTAATATTTCTTATATAATTATTATATTTTATTGACATTTTAACCCTGACTATTATAAAATTTCGTGTCATATCCTAATACATAATCTAAATAACTAATTTATTATGTAACTAAAATGTAAAACGATTTGTCGATTATGTAAAATTGATCGATGAATTGGTTTCGTTCAGTTTACCCACACAAATTATAAAGCCATTTTCCTAAAATTAGTATGAGTGCCTTTTGTTTCTATAACACGGGTTTCTATAACATTGTCCCGGTTTCTTCGTTATAGGAGGGCTGATAACACAATAATATATTAGTTATAATACGACATTTTGAATTCCATTTTTTTTTTATAATCTGTAATAGGTATTCAGTATAGCGCTTAGCTCATTGAGTAATTTTGACTTGATCCTGATAATCCTGAACTTCTAAATGGTCATCATATTGGTGACCATCTAAAATTCTATACAAATTTATCATTTTTTCTATAAAAAATCGCCGAGTACATCAAAACATTTTAAGTCCATTTCGACTACTAACAATAAACTTGGCATTAATATAGTTACCGATGTCAAGGTACGTCAGGGACATGTGTATGTATTAACACAACAATAACAAAAATATGACAATAGGACTTTTTTATCAAATTATATTTATAATAATTTTTTTTCTTCTAATTTAAAGCATAGTGTGAACACAGGGGTTTAAAATTGTATTCCTTAAACCTTTAGGTGCAGCATGTTTTTCACAAGTTTCACGAAACTTGTCCACTTAAATCCACTTAAAAATAAAGCAATGATATTAATTGCTATCCATAGATATTTTTCATTAAATTCAAGCAAAATTAGTAAAAAAATATTTTTAACTTAAAGAAATATTTTTTTTAAAGAATTTTAATGGGCAATTGAAAAGTAAAGGAAACATCGTTGATTATATAATCGATAAAACATATTTTGACATAAAATAATAATTTATGTATTCAAGAATCTTCTGGTGACCAATGCGATTGCTTGCATTCTGAGAATTAGTGGTGTAAATCAAAGCTGGAGAATTTTAGGAAACTGAAGAAACACAAGAACCAATATCAAGTGATGAATAAAATTAATTTTCGAACTATTTTATCTAAGCTTTGTTCAATTACTCACACTCATCAAAATAGTAAATAATATTTTTTTATATAACAATATTATTTATTATTATTTAGTATTTTTACCTCACTTTATTTTTTTATATTTTAAATGAAATATGAGCGAATTACCTTTTTTTTAATTTTTAATTATTCGCAGCATAATGTGTTATGGCCTATTATTTTATTCACATATAGTTTTTGGCTTTTTTAAATGCTATTTTGGCCCAATTCAAACGAAAATGTCAGTGTTACAAGTGAATTTCGATTTCATCATCATCATCATCACAATCAAATATTGTCATAACATCCATCACGCATTGCACAATGCCACAAAATTTTAGGAAACAAACGCTAATTATGTCATTAACTTCCCGCGTTGTATTTCTCTGTCCGGCGATTATTTCGATTTGATAAAGCCATTGTTAATCGGATATGGCCCTTAATTCTTTCGTCACAATGGTGTCGTTTAGGATCGTTTACGATGTGAAAATTTGGCCATTTAAATTCGGTGTTAGAATTAGAAAAAAAAAGCTAGTAGATATTTGTCACGGGCACTTGGGCACGACGGGTGGGCTAGCGCCACAGGTAACACAACAGGTAGACGACGGCGATACACCATTGTCATCTCGACATGTGACATTTTGGCCGTCGGACACTGGACCGTGTTTGGAACGCCGTCACAATATAATTGTGATCCGGGATAAGGCAGTTAAGGGGTTGACACGGGTATAAGATCAGGGAGCAAATCCCATTGTAACACAATTTTTCAATTTTCTCCCCTCTTCGTAAGCATAATAGGCTCATATGAGCGATTACAATTATTCAGTTTTACCATTTTGTATTTTCAATTCTTAATCGTTTGAAGAATTAGCACAATCGCGTAAAAAATCGGGGAGACGCGTTCCCATGAGTCGGAGTTCCCCGCGTCGATTTATCTATTCGGGTTCACCTGTGCGTTTGTCGGCCTTGTTGCCTTTGTTGGACCGATGTCACATGGTCGGCCTATTGTGTCGGTCTGTAAACACGACTATTGATGACCGTTTTGACTTATCGTCCTGGCCTTTTTGGCTCCGGCGCGATCCCTTCGGGCAAACAATCTCCTGCCTCTGTCACCCATCACGGTGTCCGATCCTTTTTTGCGACTTTTAATTAAACTTGTGTTGGGACCTTGTGATCTGCTAGCAATCAGATGGCAGATCTTTTTGTTCATTATATTATATTAATTATTTTAAATGTATATTTAATTTATACACCAGGGTGTCAGAAGTAAATAGACGCGCAAAAAAAATATGTATGGTGGCTCCCACTTCAATGTGTCAAGCTTAGAAATAATTGTTTTAGCTAGTCATGATCCTTGTACATTTATAAATAATAATCACTTGCATTTCCGTAAGATCCTGAACACCAGGATCGCTTGAGATTGATAACGCGGCATAAGCTAATGCGATATCTCGGTCAAATTAAACATCTCGTTATCGATTGTAAATAGATGATTATCCAGTTCAAAAGGATTCTAAAAACGTCCGGTTCTCAACGATCGAGCAGACCTGGACGCTTAGATAGAAAAAAAAAGATTAGTGGTTCAAACAATGGCTGGTGATCCAAAAAAATCAGTAGATAATTCTTCGAAAAAACAGTGCAAAGGAATTTTCAAACTGTTGGCTTTCACAAAAGAGAACAATTTCGATACTTGGGTTACTTATTGTTAAATATTAAAACTGTAGATAATGCTGCTAATTTATTTATAGTAATGGTGGATGAATTTGGATGTAAAGACGTTCTGCAGACCGATTAGATGATATTTTTTATAGAGTATCGTAAAATTTGGAGCAATCGGTGTAATGGTATGTGAAAATTTATGAAGATGGATTTATGCCATTGTTTGAAAAATCTATACACGTTTATGAAAGATGGAACTCCTCGCTAAATGTCCCGTAAAACAACTAACTGAAAAGACGAGTCTTTATGTTTTGGATGAACTTTCTCCTCACATAGCAGTTAAAACAAGTTAATGACGTTTTTGACTAAAATCACACAGGAAATCATCGATCACTGGATAGATACGACGCACAGTAGGGTTAAGGCTTTCTAGGACTAGAAAGAGGGATCGACTATTGATATTTCTAGAATTTAAATTCTACGAGTTAGAATTTAATTTATTTATGTGGAAATAGTCCATCTCATATTTTTTTAACTTTAAAAAGGGATCGACTATTTCATATTGATTACAAAAAAATTTAAGAAATCTATGATACTTTTTTAAAAAATATATAGTATTAAATAGATCTACATGAAATGATTGAGAGAATTGGAATTGTTTGTCGAGGGTGCTAGAAGAAATGTTACATATTCTACAACTTATCGGAAGCCTTTATAATGACAACAGTGTAATAGTCAAAATAGATTCTTCGGAAAAGTTTTCAGTGTTCAAGGGGATGAGACAGTCAATTTAAGAATAAGATCTACGTAATTTGGTTATTGTTCTGTTTAATGAAGAACTGCTGATACCTGATAAATGATACCTAGTGTCATTGTGAGCTGTCGTCAGGTTTCCATAGTGTTTGAACAGATATTTTATTTATAGACATCCTTCATTTATTTTATTTTAGAGATTTAAGTCGTTATTTATAAAACATAGTGAAAATTTTCATTCATTTTGTTTCCTAAATTTTAAGATGTATAATAATAATAAAAAAATGGTACAAATATTTTTGGCTCGGCCTAATAATCCTATCGATAAGATACAAAAACCTGTCGATAGATGGACATAGTGTATCAAAAGCAGGAGATAATGGTGACTTATGTATCAGAGTAAATATATTTGTTAACTAATTAGAATAATAAACTAAGCCAAGAGCTTTTATTTTTTTATTGCCATATTTACTTGTAAATTAAAAAGATTTATGATGTCTGAATTAGCATCTAAGTAATGTGATATATTAATCAAGAATCTGATATATAATTACAGCATCCATAATATATTCAATATGACCTTGTAATATACGTGTTTTGGTATAATTTAATTTTTAAATAAAAATCAGATCAATACTAATCGATATGTGTGGCATGCAGTTACAATATTATGTGAGTAAGGTCCACTGCCCAGGGCTATAGACGCTTATGGACCATAAGTGGTTAGAAATAAAACGGAATACAGATTCCTATCATTTTTAAAAAAAATATTATAACAGAATATCTCATACGAGAAGTATTTTCGAGATGATACATTTATTAAACGAATAGAAATATTTTATTATTAAAAAAATTGGTCCATAGTGCACGAACGCACTATGGCCGTTATTTTTTTGCACCATATAGCAATTGAATTGAATATGAAATTGCTAATGCCCACGATGACATTTTTACGCAATATATGTGTGCACGGCACATAAATGATGATGACATTTACAAATACGACCACCCGCTGCAAAAATTGAAGAAGTGTCCTTTCTTGGACAGGAGAGAAGGTAAAAAAAAAGTCGGGCCGCACCACAAAGGACTAGATTAGACCGTGGAAATATGAATTATTACAATGGAAACTGTATAAAAGGTAAACACGAGTGCAGGGCCGGTGTCGCATATAAATTACTATCATTTGACACGCAAACACGATCCTTTGTCTCTGATTGTGTGTATTTTAATATTTGATGGTCGTGTCCGACAAGGACCCCTCTAAATGATCCTTGCGCCGAGTGGGCGTAGTCACTTGTACTGCATTTCTGGATCGCAATAAATACATCCGAATGCAACAGCAATATCGACGAAATTACCAACGAATTCCGTGTAAAAATATATTTTATTGGTCGTTGAGCTTTAGTCATTTTAGGGTCGCATGATTTGTGGCCGGATTGAACGCGATTTATGGCCATAATTCTTATTCGACCGTACACGGCGATGCAATGAAATGTATGCACTGTGTTGGATGTCAATGAATCTGCACGAATTTTGTGTTAATTATCATGCAATAAAAAAATAAATTAAAAAAAGTTATTTATGAAATCTACGATCGGCGTCAAATAATTTCGCGAGTTGCCAATTTAACCAAAGGGTTCAATAAAAATGTAAATATTAATTAAAAATTATACCTTATTTAAATATAAATTTTTATTGATATCTAATATTATTAAACTAATTTTATTAGAAGATTCCTTTGATGTATCCAGTGAAAGATCCCTTTAAGACTCTTCAAGTCCCATAGAAGCCCAAGCCAACTTTATTAGATGATAATTTATTTGCAACTCTTAAGAAGATTATTAAATTAAATTAACTCAATGATGTGATATGATGACATAGCGAGAAATAAAGAAATCTAAAACATATTTTCTTTAAAATGTGTTGTTAAAGACAGATTCTTCATGTTCCATAGAAGCCCAAAAAAGTAATAAATGTATCTCCGAAGAATTAGATAAAATTAGGTAGAAATACGATTGATTAAAATGTGATTTTTTTGTTATTCAGACAGAGCAAGAAAAAGAAAGAAAGAGAGAATTGCAAGTAATTGAATAACTGAATTGAGAAATCACAAAAAAAGATTGTCCAGTCACAGAATAGCATAAACATGTAGATCTTAGATAAGATAAAGATAAGTAGAATAATCATACTAACAACATATCATTAGTTTTTTACGTCCCTTTCTTGCAGAGATCTGGATCATCAAAATGACACACAATGGAAGATTTTATTAGTTAATTTTTTGAACCTTAAGACCCTTAGGATCTCTGAGGTCCTTTAATTTTTTTTTAACTTTTTTGACAATTACCTTAAACTCTCTACTGTTCAAATTAAATAATCTATTATTTACTTTTCGCCTAAAAATATCTCGAGTATATATACGTTGTTCCACCAGGCCGTTTAACCGGCTTTGAAGGTTCAAAAAGCTAAGATCACAATCCTAGGATTTTGCATTGAAGAAAATTGTGAGATGTTCGTCCACATGAGACTAGAGATATAAATAATTATATTTCTAGGGAGATGTTTATGTGTCAAGATTAATCATGTGAAGAATGAAAAAGATGTGATAAAAAAAACATGAAATATGATGCATGATTGAGTTAAAAATATAAGATACCTAGGAACATAAATAATAATACAGACCTCATTAGGAAAAACTGCACCATCTACCCAGAAGCTCAGATGATCATTGAAAGATGACAGTAGAGAAGCTCAAATTTTATACCAGAATGTATGTAGCTCTGGGGGAAAAAACATGAAGTATGAGGACGTTCTAATGCTATTTTTTTTCAAAGCTACTCTGGTTAAAAAATTTTGACGAATTTCTTGGAAAAAAATATGATTTTTGTAAAGCGAATAAGAAACATCTATACTGTTCGACCTAATACCTGATTTAATACATTTTTTTATAAAATTATATTTATATAAACTTAGTTTATTAGATTTGGAACACAATGTCTGATGATTCGTATGACCTTCATCGATGGGTTTAATTTCGGTACACTTCACGGAAACTCCTTGCATCATCGTGCTTAATTAAAACACATAACTATAATTCTTTGTTTACCCAATACTACCTGAAATGACAAACATTTCATTAGCCCTGATTTTAGGTAGGGTAATAAATAATAATAAAAATAAACATATTTTAAATGAACGAATTATTTTCTTCGATGTTCATATCATCACCATTTCTAATACTTTGATATTTTTTTTTATAATTTTCTGGACGACACTGGCAGGAACGCCTCCAACGCCCTGAGGCCAGGATTGCGATGGCTATCCTCCAGATTATCTAGGCTTTTCGAATATGGGTCAGGTCGCCAGCCATAAGCCCGGGAGCTTAGCTATAATAGGAAGTGGTGAGGGTCGATTCGTATTTAATTTACACATCCGTCACCGAATCAGCACGGAAAACTATTTTTCTATGAGTTTATTAAACATAACATATTGAAAGTGTCAAAAAATGACATTTTCTAGATCAAAGGACCCATCATCTTTAATTATAGATTTGGGAACGTAACTTTTTCTAAACAATCGTATGTTAACGATCTGGGTATTTTGTTTAATTCTAAGTTAAAATTTAATTTACATGTATCGGACGTGTGTATGAGATCATCAAGAATGTTGGGCTTCGTCTTGAGAAATTCTCATCATATACGTAGCACCCTAATCATACGAGTGCTATACGATAAATTGGTTCAGAGCTTGTTAGAATCAGGTTCCATTATATTGGCGCCTTATGACGCCTCGAATTGCCTCAGATTAGAGAAGATACAAAGGAAATTTCTTAGATATCTCTACATGAGGGAGTTTGGATTCTATCCCAGTTTATACTCCAGCGACTGGGGTATGTAACCCTCGAGAAAAGAAGGTCGATCTACTTGGCAAAGCATATCTTCAAGCTGTTGGTTGGCGCACTACATAACCCCCTTGTATTATGCGAGTTGCCCTTATGGGCACCACCTCACTACCTCGAGCTTGTTTGATTGTGCTGTTTCTTCCGCTAAATGTGAGGACAGGTGCTCTCAGAAACTCTCCGGTAATCAGAGCTATTACTCTGCTCAACCACTTGTCGAGTATATAGATATATTTGATGTCAAATATCGCCGTTTTTGAAAGGCCTTCAGAGTGGATACAAGGATACAATGATTTTCGTAGAAAATATCATCAGAGAGGAAAGAATATGTGAAATACGACTCCCAAACGTCGTATACATACAATACACCTTCCGGTATTCCGCAGGGATCAAATTTAGGACCTTTATTATTTATTTTATTTATAAATGATATTCATAGTGTCCTTCAATGTAAATTTTCAATTTTCGCAGACGACTTAAAAATATTTCGATCTATTACTTCAGTGGAAGATGCCCTTTCGTTGCAGCTGGACATTGATTCTTTGCGCGATTGGTCAATACTAAATCGTCTTCCATTAAGTATTGGAAAGTATCAAACAATGACATTTTCTAGATCAAAAGAGCCCATCATATTTAATTACAGTCTTGGGAGCGTAACTCTTTCTAAGCAATCGTCTGTTAAAGATCTGGGTATTTTGTTTGATTCTAAGTTAAAATTTAATTTACATGTATCGGACGTGTGTATGAGATCGTCAAGAATGTTGGGCTTCGTCTTGAGAAATTCTCACCACATACGTAGCACCTTAGTCATACGAGTGCTATACGATGCATTGTTCGAGCTTGCTCGAATCAAGTTCCATTATATGGGCGCCTTATGACGCCTCGAATTCCCTCAGATTAGAGAAGATACAGAAGAAATTTCTTAGGTATCTCTACATGAGGGAGTTTGGATTCTACCCAAGTTTATACCCCAGCGCATGGGTGCAGGGTTGCCTGGGGTATATAACCCTTGAGAAAAGAAGATCGATTTACTTGGCAAAGCACTTCTTCAAGCTATTGGTTGGCGCAATACATAACCCCACTGTGCGAGTTGTCCTTATGGGCGCCACCTCCTCACTACCATCGAACCCGTTCACGTGTGCTTTTTTCTTTTCCGCCAGCTGGGCGAGGACAGGCTCACTCAGAAACTTCCGGTAGCCAGAGCTACATTTTGCTCAACCATTTGGCCGAATATGTGACATATTCGATGTCAAATATAGCCGTTTTGTTGATATCCTATATGAAATTTTATAATTCTTCTCAATTTATTGTAATATATGTTGTTGTTGTGTTATATATTTTTCATGTATTATGTGTTATGCGTGATTGGCGAACTGGGTCAGATATATTTGATGTCAAATATCGCCGTTTTTGAAAGGCCTTCAGAGTGGATACAATGATTTTCGTAGAAAATATCATCATCAATTAAAATCATCAAACATGAGGTTGATGATACTGTCATTTACAGTTTACAATCAAAGCCGCTTCAGCGTTTGAGAAAACCTTGATGAACCAAATGAAGGATATTCATTATTCGTTTCTATTTTTATTTTTTTATATTTTAATGGACATTGTTCCAGTGAACACGTCTGCAGCTGGCGCCTATGGACGTTCTCAAGCACGAGGACCGCCGCCTCCATCTGCCGTCATCCGCTCTCGCGGTGCGTTACTCCACACGTCCGTTGACTCCGCGCTTTTTGTGGCGGCCGACGAAGATGCCGAGGAGCCATTGTTGGTTTTAATAAGGAGCGGTGTTAGATTCTATTAAGATAATTTAAGTCTTGTGTGACACCGCAACTTCTGCCCGTATTGTCGGCCCCGCGACCAGTAATGGCCGCCTCGGTCCCAGATATGACAGCTCCGATACGATCCACGCCCCTTCATCAAATCACCGCCTCGTCCATTTACGTGTCCGAATCTCTAATGGGCCCATCTATTTATTTATGATACACTTTGACAGCCGACATTTCGCGATGGAGCCGGCCCGCCATTGACAGTCGCGTCGACGGGGCCCCCACAATGGCGCTTCGCCCCTTCACTCACGTAACGGCCGGCATTGTTTTGAGCGCCGCTATCGAAAGGCAACTGTTCTGTCAACCCTATTCAGTCTGTATCATTCCGAGAGAACAAGCATAATCGTCGGTCAATCACCACGCACAGACGATGATGACTACCGTGTTCATGTCAGGGATCCGTCAGCCGCCGATGGAAAGCGCGCTCGGATAGAATGGACGATTCGGCCGTTGCCGGCTTAAATGTTGGGCAAGAGTCACGATTAGTACAATGGATATCAATCGGTCAATATGTGGATATGGTAATAAACAATCGATACCGCGTTCGGATGGTATTGCTCTGATGATGTTATTACGGAATTATATGGGATTAGACATACGTGATGTTTCTTGATTCAGGTCGTGGATAGGCTTTTTTTTATTGGTTTTTTTAATATATAATTTAAACTAAACATCATTTTAACTCGTCATAGCTTGTAGATAACATTGATTATATTATGATTGGGTTGGTATTAGTTAGAAAGCACATAGAGCACATATTTAGACAGGTGACCTTCCAAGGAATTCTAAGTGGCGCTGTTCAAGAGGGACCGAAAAATCCACTCACCATTAACAAAATTGTCAACAAATAATCAGGGGAAACTTACATATAATTGAGATTTTCAGTGATTATATGAAATTTAACATTTATGAGTATTATTATTTATTGTTTAAAAAAATATTTTTTGAATAAATGTACCTACGTGATTAACTCATGGAACTGTTTAGCATCACTAATTTATGTGACATCTATAAATTTTAGATAACTATCATTGTTGAAAATGGCCTTTTTAATTTAAATATTAAATTAATATAGAAAATAATAAGATCATATATTTGAAGATCAAAGATAAATAAGTCTTATATGTAAATGAAAAATTCATCAACGTTGACGAAAATGTTGCTCAAACTCAAGAATAATTATTTCCTAATGAATCCATTTATAATATTACTTCATTAACCCTTTCACTGCGGCGCCCTAGACGTTCATGGGCACACAAATCATATCCAGCACGTGTCGCGATTGACATTTATTTGCGCGAAGTTCGTGTCATAAGTATAATAGGTCATAAGTATTAATAATAATATAATATTAAGCGTTGATTCTTGCTTTAAAAATCAGTTCACAAACACTGCTAATAATAAATTAATACCCATTAAAAAAATAGCTCAAGAAAGCAATAAAAAATAAATTGATACATGTCGCTTTTATTTAAGTTTTACTTTTTATATGAATTATTTTTTTTATTTATTAAAATTGATGTGATATGTTTTTTTTTTATAAATTTTAAATGTTTTAATTATTCTGCATTTTAATTCTTAATGCATTTCAATGCTTCATTTTCAGACGAGTCATTTGTAGTTAGTTTAGCTTAAAGTATTAACTAAATATTTATAAATCCAAAATTAAAATTTGGATGATTCTCTGTTTGCACATAGGTTATATTTTTTAAAATCGATTCAAATTATAGTACTTGAAATTATAGCATTTATTTTTTATTCATAGTATTATTAATATTTTCAAGATATAAATAACAAAAATTAGTATGGATTTCAATTACATTAAACCTTGAATTTAATTTTTAACTGTAGTCGTATTTCGAGCTTTATTCTTGGAATTAGGCTAAGGCTTATTTTTTAATTTGTTGTTTATGTTAGATACAACGTTTTTCTATATATTTAATTAATATTAAGCCATCTGCAAGAATACTATCGACCCTAGAAAGCAATCTTGCTGTATCTCGAAAAATAAAACTTTACAGAAGAGTCAAAAAAGCATTTCAATGTTTTTAATTCTTAAACAAAACAAAGTAGAAACATCACACTTTTTGGATTCAGCATTATTATTGTTATTATTTTAATAATTCATGTATCCTAACACACACAAAAAAAATGTCAAAGGAGCAGTTAAAAAAGTCCGGCACAATTAACAATTTTATTTTTTCATCATTATTCACGACAGGATTTTTTTTTATTGAAATATGTATTATTATTCCTTCCGATTTTTTTAAACATAAAACCAGTGTAAAAAAATACATCGCTCCATATTTTTAACCGTGCAAAAAGAGAATCGCGTATTTAACATTCGGGCGCCGTTTAGAAATGTCGTTATTTTTTTGAATGCATATTAATTATTGAAAACACTTAATTTTTTAAGACGATATCATTTCCTTCGGGCAAATTGGAAACGGAGCGTGATGATGACGAAATGGCAGGGGACGACCGTTCAATACATTATTAATGACAGAAAATATAATTAAAACGGCTCCCTTTGTCAGCCCACAAATTATTAATCACGATACACGAAAAAAAAACAAATCACATAAAATCATTTAGGTGTCCCATTCAGGTCCTGGAATGGGCGTGGCGGCGGTTCTCAAACTTTTTTTCACGACCCATTGAATTTATATTGAAGGCTCATTTGTAACGATCGCTTTTTTTTTGGTACGCGGACATTATTCAATTAATACGGCGACGAGTAATTATATCGTGATGAGATGAAAAAAAAATAAAAAAAAAGTATTTTGGATAAGGAAAAAATGCTGCAATTTGGCTGTCGCTTTCGCGGATGTCATAGCTCGGAGCGAGCCACAGTTTGATGTGTCGTGAAGGGCATCCCGCGAAGGGGCGGAGCGATACCTTCTGCTCCTCCATGAGACGGTCCCGGATTCTTCGCCCTATAATCATACCCTGCCACTATGCCTTGATGTATGTGCATCATCACTCTTTTGTCTACCATCATCATCACAGTGATAATCTATATTACAATCATCAAAATTTTCATTAAAATATTTATCGATAGACGTTCAGTCCTTGGACCAAGGAGCGAACGTACGATTTATTATAAATTACTAATTAAAAATTATGGGACGGGATGCGATATTGTCCAGCGTCCCAAAACAGATCCAGCGAGGAGATATAAAAGCAATTATATTTTTTTTATATAAACATCGGACCTCATACTGTCCCTACAGTCCTCCGAATCAAACGCTGCATTTATAACAGCGTCGGACCTATGTTAGAATCCGTTGTCATCATCATCAATGGCACAAAGAGCTGCATTATTGTCTGCTGCGACTCGTGCCTTCTGTCACATCCCGCAGGATGATGAAAAAAATAAGCGGTCAAAGGATTCATTGAAAAAATATATATGCAGAAATCATTGCAGTGTCATCAACGAGCTGAGCGTTAATTATAAACAGGATGTCATGTTGAGACGACTTATTGTGACTGTTATTGCAACACAATGCATCCTGTTTATATCGCAGTGTATGCAATCTGACAACGATTTCTAATACAATCTGATCTTATTTTTTTGCATTTTTCTTCCTGCGTGAAACATCTGGACAATATCGCATGTCCAGGCGAGCATTAACAATTGTTGGGCGCACAAAGGGCCACTTGTTATCCGGCAGGGACCCGCCAAAGACAAAGGGGGTCGCTGCTTTTTAACGATTTAATTAATTAATTAATTCGTGCGCAAAGTGAGCGATGTTTGGCCAGAACAAAAAAGGGCCGCCCCCAAAACAAAAAAGGTCCGCCTTTGTGGCCTGCGCGGACGGGAGTCCCCCCAAAGGGTTAACCGCAAACTTTGACCAAGAAGAACAAAGGACAAGTAGACGGATCCGGTTAATAAAAAATAAAGAAGTGTGTGCATATTTCAAGCCGGTATACAGACCCCGTAGATGTGAATGAGTTTTTCGGCACGGAAAAAAGAATTGAAATTTGTGCCAACATGCATTTCCGTAGGCAAACACGGCTTACTTTTTTGATGGCTAATGTATGTGTGTGTGTATGTGTACTATCTAATAATAATTAATAATAGCATTTTATTAATGAAATTAGCATTGATATACAGCCAAACCTGTTTTTGTGCGGTGGATGAGAAATAAAGCTATCTTTGAATAAAAAAGAATAATAAATTGATTAAATGATTTAATGTTCTTATGTGCCATCACTCAGGGGCATTTCAATCAGGAGCGGTTCGTCCTTAGGGGCAACTGGGGCACTGCCCCACACACATCTCTCCAAATAAAAAAATAATAATTAACTGAAATATGCAAACAGAACCGTATTCGTATGTGTTTAGTCATTCTTGTATATGCCGTGGTCACATGCTTGCTAGGTTTGACGCGAACGAGTGTTGTTGTTACGGTTATTATTGTATACAGAAGGTTTGGGGCAGGTTTCTATTTGCCCTAGACACAAGATCTTCTAAAATCTTTTAAAGTTTCCATAATTCGTTTGATTGCCGATTTGAAATTTTCGAAAGCTCGTGCCACTGTATTTCACACACTTTGGGGACAAGAGTTCAAATAAATAAATAAATAAATATTAATAAAAATGATGTCCATTTGGTTTTGTAAAAAATACATATTTTTTTAATTTATAATAATAGTTTTGTTAATGTTTATATGCAATTAAAAAATATTTTTGTTTAATTTTCTTGGTTCGACCACACTGTACTAAATATATATATGTACATAACCCTCCTACCCCTTTCTGAGTGACGCCATTGACTTGACTAGTATTAAAAAAAAATTGACAATAATTTGACCCACTTTCCAAAATGGTTCATCATCACTGATATAGTGAATTACATATGTGATGTAATTGGCTGACGCAAAACTTATGTAATGTAATGATTTCAAATTTTTTTTTTTTCATATTATTTTTCGATTTTTTTTGCGCTTTTTCATATTAAAAAAATCTCACAAAAATAGGTTTGATTAATTTTAACGATTAACAATGGCTTCTAGATAGATGTTTATTAACAGATATAACAATGAAAATAATTTGATCACGGAATAAATTGATCAGAATATATAAGCTTTTGTAACGAAGCTTTATGAAAAACAACTATTGATAAAAAAATGCCATTAGTTTTAAACTAATAAATGTTTTTAATATTGAAAATAAAGATTTTTAAATTTAAATTAGTTTCGTACATGCATGGTATGAAGGGGAGTACGAGGAAAACTTCACAATTTTCTTAACCCTATTTGATTTCAAGATTAAATCTGTGCCTTGACATTAACAATTACATTGAGATAAAAGCCATGTTCGAAGGGAATGAAATAAACTAATTTTATCAGACATATAACTGCATTTGGTCTCACATGTCGTTTATTCCAAGATTAAAGATTATAAAACAGTATTAAAAAAATTGAATCGTAAAGTGCAATGAAAAAAATATGTGTTTGGACATTCAAACGATTTCAGTTTGTATACCCCTGGTTTAGATAGAAGTGGTAAAGCAGATGATTTAATTTATATATATCAGATTGCTGAAAATCAATTTTGGTTTTTGAGATGGTGCCACTTTTCCTTTAATAACTTTCAGCTAGCTTTTTTATTCTTTCATTGTCAAATATGATAGGAAAGATTTACATGCATCTAAGGCAGGCCTTGGCATATACTCAAATAATCATATTTCTATAAAAAAAACTCCTCTTTTGATGAAAACAGTTGAAAATGTTGAAGGTGATCTCAGTTAGAACTTAAAAATGAAGCAGAAAAGCTTATTGTTCTTAATAAAACCAATCAAACTTTTAATAAAACATTATTAGATTATTAAAAAAATAATACAAATTGTAATGATGATTCAGATATTAGAAGAATGCTTCTACTGACATATCTGGCCTATATCATCCTAACCTAACCTAACCTAACCTAACCTAACCTAACTAAAAAAATCAACTATACTTAATAAAAAAATCTAACCTAACAAATAAACATCGCTAGGTTAGGTTAATTTTTTAATTAATCTAACAAAAAGAAAAAATTAACCTAATATAACTAAAAAATCTAATCTAACCTTAAAAACTAGGTTAAAACCTAATCAATAAACGGAATATAAAACAAAAATTTAACGTGATTATAACATACCTCAACCTAACCTAACCAAACCTAGCGTAAACGATTTTAGCCAAAGAAACTGACTTAACTAATCGAACCGACTTCATGTAATTTAATTAAGAAGTTAAGCAAGATGTGACTTGATTAAGAAGTTAAGTTATTAGTTTAGAATTTATAACTTAATGTTTATTCTAATGTCTTTATTTTAGGAATTATTAAATAATCTATCTATGGATAAATATATCTACACTATTTTTATTATTATTATTCGGAAATATTATATAGACGTGAGTTTCTTTAATTTTTGTACAATTAAAAGAATTGGACTAATGTATTTGTTTCCTTTTCCTTAAGTCTCTGTCGGTTTAATACACGATCGGAATTCTTTAATAATGTATGTGAGATTAGTTGAATTTGTTTTTTTACTAAAGATTAAATTAAATTACTAGGGTTTGTACAAATCCAGTTTTAATTTAAAACATTTTCCGACTACAACTTATCTTTTGTATTTTTTTTATCAATATATACGAAATTGTGAAAGGTATGCGAGTAAAGAAATACTTAATCTTTTAAAAAAATATTCTTGATGCGGTATTAATCGAAAAATCTATTGTTGTCAATAAAAAATTCGTCATAAATGTATAAGTTTTGTTTTGTTTGTTTCCACCAGCTCCACTACTCAATTGGAAATTTATTAGGTAAATGTCTTATTTTTTCTTTTTTTATTATTATTTTTTCTTATTTTATTATTATTTTTTCTTATTTTTTCTTATTTTATTATTATTTATTCTTATGTTTTTCTTATTTTATTATTATTTATTCTTATGTTTTTCTTATTTTATTATTATTTATTCTTATGTTTTTCTTATTTTATTCTTATTTATTCTTATATTTTTCTTATTTTTTCTTATATTTTAGATAACAAAGATGAAAATAGCAATAAATCGTTCGATCAATGTTAATTTGTGAGTTTTAGCAAATGATAGAGATAGAGTGCTGTATTGAATGGTATTGCCAATTAAAATATTGAAAGGCGTAACTTAACCTAACTAAAAAATTAACCCACCTAACCTAACCTAACCTAACCTAACCTAACCTAACCTAACCTAACCTAACCTAACCTAACTTAACCTAACCTAACCTAAACTAACCTAACCTAACCTAACCTAACCTAACCTAACCTAACCTAACCTAACCTAACCTAACCTAACCTAACCTAACCTAACCTAACCTAACCTAACTTAACCTAACCTAACCTAACCCAACCTAACCCAACCCAACCTTACCTAACCTAACCTAACATTTGTCGTGGTGTTGGTGGAAAAGGATTTGATGATATGGATATTCAAGATATCGCAGACATATTGGAGGATCGCACGTTGAATGAAGAAGGATTGGTTAAAATGTTGGCTGCCTACGAAAAATTAATGACTCGGAAAGCAAGAAGCAGCCAGCAGCGATTCAAATTTAAATACAAAAAAAATGACGGCTCTGGGATTATTGATACATTAGAACATTTTTTTAGAAAATGATCCTATAATCGAAAAGAAGTTTGAAGTTCAAGAGGGAATTATAACAGATTTTGGCCCCTTACGTAACGACTTATACGCTAAAAGCAATTTCTTATTACAGAATTTTTAAAGGTTAAATCCAAAAATAACCCGGAATCCTCTGACGATGAAAACTCACAACTAATCTCGAAAAAATAGTCACCTAAACACATGGAATCGTAAGGATAGCGATGTTGAATGCCTGATCTATTATATAGTTGTTAATGTTTTTTTTTTTAATAAACGTGTATATTGTTTCGATTTATTTATTTAAAAAATAAAATGAAACGAATCTTAACTTTGATATTTTTTTTTGGAACGCAAACCCTAATTTTATATGAATTTCAAACCTCGTATAACATGGATTTGTATTACACGGTGTTTTTGTGGAACAATATAACCGTGTTATACGAGGCCTAGGTGTATTATGAATTCAGACATACGCATATTATATGCCTTTGAAACATGAAGCTGAAGTCGGATGCATATAAATTTCTGTTTGATTTTTGGTTTTATTCCGCTTTCTATGCCTCAAGATATTACAACTGTCCAATTATTTTCTGAAAAATGTAAGCTTTTAGTACCAAATAGCATAATTTGTAGTAGATGCGCAATATTACGCATACTTTCAATGCAACACAATTCTTCTCGTATTTGGATTGTGTTATATAACCCGATTCAAGATGTTTTCTTTTCTGTGAACATGGCATCCGTGAATTGGGCCAGAGTACTTTGTGGGGAGCCATGCCGCGGCTCAAGTGCGAGCCACTCTTCAGTATTCCGCATATGATTCTCAACAATATATCATTCTTCGAGTATGTCAATTACCAAACGTGTCAATCATACTACATCTTGACAGTCCTCATGCGAGGCCAGAGGCTGCTCCGAACGTGAAACATAATACCATATTGAATCTTATGTAGTCAGTGTACAATAAAAAAGGGAACAGCCTTACATAAACAAGATTTGCTCGAAACGCTGCATTTATTTTGAATGAGCCGTGACTCAAGAAAAATGACAACGGTTATGACATGAAGATGTTGAATGCCCTCGGGATATACATAGACAATGATCCTCTGTGATAATTTGACAAAAAAAGACATCCGCGAGCCGTGCTGAGAGAAGCAGGTGATGTAAATCGGAGGGGCTTATGGTTTTGATTTAATACGGCAGAAGATGTTTAATAAATCAGTGGTAAAATAATATTTAAATTATATTGCTAATTAAAAAAAAATTCGCATTGTCTGAATTGTAATAGCGTTTTCCGCATTGTAACATTTGATTTAACATGACACTTAAGACAATTAATGACGAAAAAAATTAAAAATAAATATTAAACGAATGACAAGATCTTTAAAATTATTTCCTGTACAATAATTTGATTTACTCTTTGTTTAAAATGCAGATAATGATTTAAAGTTAATACTAAAATAATCATAAACTGCATATTAAAATCGTGCATATCAAAGCATAGACGTAAAAATATTGCCATAAATGAATAAAGATTAAAAAGCATATATTATCATTAGTTATCAAAACAAAGCTAATTTTTTTATTAACAGTAAAATGGATTTTATTTTATGCGGTTTTGATTTAACACCGATCAGAAAGTATGATATTAACGATCACATCATATTATATTAAAAACCCAATATTAAGTAGCACGAATACCGGCCTAAGCATTTTTTAAGAATATATAATCAGCAGCATAAATTTCAGTTGTACTCTCCAATCTAATATATTTTTAATCAAATTATTTCATTTGATTTAAACGTATTTTCAATTTACACTATTTTTTTTAATGGTTTCAATAAGATTTTATTACCAAAAGTAATATGATTTTTTTTATACTGTTTAGCTTATAAAATTAAGATAGTTAAAAACTATATATTAATGTTTATATAAAAACGTCATTTTACACTATTAATTTACACGGAAAACAAATTGATTTTATCATACGAACACTTCTCGCTTAACACGTATTTTCAATTTACGATATTATTTGAAGATTTTAATAAAAAAAATATATAATTTGAGGTTACACGGTGAAATGAATTTTTCGCGTAAATCAAAATAATAGTAAAACTTACTTACTAATGGTATAATAGTAAAAACAAGAACTAATTTAAATTTGAAGAATTATTAATAGAATTTATCTTATTTTATACTGCTTTTTTTAATACGGTTTTGATATAACATGGATCAGAGAGTTTAAATATTTTTTTATGATCAGACTAGACTCAACAAATGGAATATATTTTTTTTATATTAAAAAATAATAGTAGCACGAAAACCGGCCTAATCATTGTCTTTATAAATATATAATCAGCAACATCAACTTAAGGTGTACTCTTGATTCAAATTTATTTATATATTTGATTTTAACGTGATTATACTCGATTTACACTAATAAAATTTACATGATAAAACTATAATATAATTTAATATCGATCCGTCTAAAGCTCGCCTCAATGAATGCTATCTGCGTGCAATTAATTATAGCTCAAATAC
>JAGXCT010033443.1:0-27899 GCA_022495035.1 Philopotamus ludificatus | reverse complement strand
ATCGATCGTTTTCACTAGCAAGCCTTGCTATATCAGCTGTCAAAATATACAATGATGATGCGGCTTAGGTTTAAAGTTAACTGTGAAAAAATACCATTAAGTTCTATGTTGAGAAAAAACGAAATGACTTTCCCAACAACCCAATAGAACATGCCAGATTTATCTAAATTCATTATATTATATGAGTATGTACTGGGAATTGATATTAATATTTCCAGTCTAAAATATTTATGGAATCTTTAAATGGGTGAATGCAAATAAATAAAAAAATAAAGTATTGAAATCAAATGAAGTTACTTAAACTATCTATCATATATACGGAGACATTTTGATTTAATCCTTGACAAAGCTGCAGACGGTTTTAGAATATCACAACTAAAATAAGGAGACCTCTCAAAATATATGAATACACTTTAAACTTATTAGTGGAGTCTGATCTGCATAAAACAATCAAGAAATTGTTACAAGAGCGTGATTGTTCATGTTTAACAGAAAAGGATAAGTTTTAAAGCCTCGAAAAAAATAAACAAAGTTTATGAGCCGCGCGAACTTTCTTTTACGCTCCTGAAACAACGATTAATCATATTTTTATTTTATTTCTTCAGATATGAAACCGATCCGTTTCTAAGAAGGACTGTTACTGATATTGAGAAGGTCTCTTACACCAATCTGAGAGGAAAAAAGCAATGATTTTCATCGAACCCCTGAGCCATCAATGACTGAAAAAGGTTCTTTTCTTGTATTTGGAGGGATGTTTTCAGGATAAACGACTATGAATTACTAAAACTTGGTCAGAATAATACAGCAGTATTGTGCTCAATTACTAATTACTAGGAAACAGTCGAGATACATTTCCAAAATGATAACAAAAGACCACACTCAGTAATTTATGTAGGGAGAAATAAGAGAGCTAGATTTAAAAGTTCTTTAACATCACTTAAAGTAGTATTTTAATTGAAAAACGGTTATTAAAAACATGCCTATTCCATAAGGGAAAATAAAAAACAACATTAAATATTTAACGGAATAATATTATATAGTTTGTCTCAATAAAATAATGCTATTTCTTTCCGCTTATTTAGGGTTTGATAAAAAAAAAAATTTAATATAGCAGGCCGTGCAGTTTTCATTTTTTCTGATTTTGGTTCGCTTATCTCTGACATATCTTGACATTTTAGTTCATATAGAATGCTTAATTTATTAAAAAGGTTTTACGTGCTGAAGACGAATAAAATATGAAAGGACGTAATTTTACCCACATTTACCGATCCGTCACTGCGGTTCGAAAACAGCCGCGTCCTCCGAAGGGGTCTATTTATAATAAAAAATATACCCCAAACATTTCAAGTCAAGATGTTGATGAATTCTTCATCGATATCTTGACTTTTTATTAAAATGTATTATTCTGAGAATAAAACTAGTTGTTCATAAAATGCTTCATAATTTGGTTGATATTTTAGATTTTTTTTACTAATCAATATGACGCGTAAGTGACGCACGAACTCGGTGATGTCCCACCACAGACTGAGGACACGCCGCTGGTAGACCGACCGGAATGTTCTCGCCGCACGTGTAACTAGCATACGTTTTACTCGCACTTGGCACATCGTACAGGATCCGAGCGAGAAAAAACGTCGCGCCCGTGGCAACAGAAGCTAATATTGTTGTTTTTATTTTTTTCGCAATTGCAGACAATAAGTGTCAATGATTATTTATAATTTTTATTCTTTAAGCTTTTACAGACAAATTTAAAATGTTTGTGATATGTAGGGTATATATTAAAAGAGTTATTCGAAAAAAATGAAACACTTGGGGTCCCAAATATACCCCATCGCCACGGCTAGATTCAAAAGATGCAAACAGAATCGTTCAAGGACCTCAACGTATTACTGAAAATTTAAAAAACAAGATAAAAAACTGCTTATTCTATGGAGTAATATAATAACAACGAAAAATATTTAAAAGAAAAATAAATCGTGCAGTTTTGCTTAAATAATAATTAAAAAATGACATTTATTTCCGCTCTATCTGACATGTAAAATTTTAAATAGATAAATTCATATAATTTTATCCCTCTCAAAGTATATCAGACTATGCACATATTCCAATTCTTTTTTCAATATCAAAGAACTTCCATAACGCAATTTCCGGTATGGCGTTTAGCTCCTTTAGCAGTTTTGACTTTATCTACTCAAATATGATAAAATGTATGTTTATTTTTTTACATCTTTAGCGACAAGAAATAAGACGTTTTCCATATTTTCTACGCGCAATATTTTTAACAGCAGATAATAAAGTGAGCATCTAATATGATTACCAATGTCAAAATACGCTAGGGACAAGTGTGCCAACATAACAAAATAAACTGCAAGCTAAACGTTTTAGCTTATCTTGATTAAAAACTATCGATTCGCAATATTGAATCTACACTGTCAACATATTGAAGATTTTATACGTTATTACGTAGAAAAATATTAGATAATGGTTAGAGAGATGTGGGATAAAAGCAATGGATTGATCTCCATATCAGAAAACGGAAAAATTAAAAATATTTTTCAGGAAAATCGGTTTATGTTGAAAATATTGAAAGATAATTACATTATCTTCGAAAAAAAACATATCCAGTAAAGCCGTTAAAGATAAAACTTTGGAGCTGAAATTTTATCGAAGTATAGAGCACTCCCGCAAAAAATATGATCTCACTTACTTACGAAAAACATATAGCCTTTTTAGATAAAAAAAAATATGATTATTAATTTTATATATATAAAAAATATTGAGAAAAAGACGAATGGAATAAAAAAAATCATCATCAACGCATTGAGTTAAATATCAATATAATTATATATAAATAGCATATTAAGAAGGATTGAAAGCATAATTAACGCAAAGGGAATTTAACCCACCGTTGGCCCTTATTGTAACCATTGTGTACCAAAAAAATCGAGTAAGCATGTGTTTTGTGAATGTACCCACATAAATAACCCTCGCTGAGATATGAACAAAAGGACTAATTCTCTGAAAGGATTCTTGCAATCCCGTAAAATATATACTGGACATTTTTTTTAGTATTAAAAACGAAACTGGAAGATTAAAAAAACATCACCATTATTAAATTCATATTAATATATATGAATATATTTAAATATTAATATTAAGACGACAAAAAATATATATTCCGCTTCACAATACGCCTCTAATTACTAATTGGTACGTATTATAGGGCCTGTGATCAAAATTCAATATTAACGAACTATTCATATATTATGATACGTATACCGATTAATTAATTCCACATAATCAATGTAATTATTCTACATAGGCAACGAATAAATTATTAATAAACACAAGTGATACATACCGAGCGATATAATTCACATTATTTGTACACGTCTATCTCGATGAACAATTATACTTCGATTGCTGTGAATTTATCTAGATATTTTGCATTGTTTCAAATATTTCGCTCGTAAATTTTCGCGTGGAAAAGCGGACGCGCGTCTTTCCCCCGCCGACGCCTGTACCGTACTGGCCCGTTTTTCATCGGCTGAAATATATGCGATACACTCGTTTAAATTGCAATGTGCAAGAGTATATATCAATTAATGAAACGTACGGTTTAATTAATTAAAATTTATACCACTTTTGCAACATAGCAATAATTGCTGCGAACTCAATAGAGGTTCACTTATAATATTTTCAATGACGCAGTCGACTTTATTTATAGTGTAAAAAATAACATCTGGTTTAATAAAAATGTGTTCCTTATCGAAAATCAGAGCACTCGAAAGCTGATCTCCACGTGTATAAACAAGCGCCATTGATTAATATTTATTCAGATAATATGTAATCCTCGAACATTCTGTACGTGGACGTGTACACGGACTTTTGCTGTAAGAAGAAAACGTGTGTTTGTATAATAGTTTGGTCGGGAAAAGTGGCAGAGACAAAAAGGTTATCTTAAATCTATAAATGATACCTGAGAGAATAGGAAGGGTCCAAGTAAGTAAGCGATTTTAAAGGGCAGGGGTCGCAAAATTACACAATAGATGTGTTTATTATTTAATATATGTTATTGTTGTGCGAGTATACTTATCCCTGACCTATCTTGACATTGGTTGCTATATTGGATGCTTACATCATTGTTGTTTGTCGAAATAGTTCACGTGTTTAGGTTTGCACGGTGTTATTTAAATGAAGCAAAGATCAAAATCGTATTAGAAATGTTAAGTGTTAAATGAAGAAAATTACTATGTACATTTGGACGGTTGGATAGTTCCACAAAAACAGCGTGTAATACAAATCCATAAAAAATAGGGCCATATGCAAAAATATCAACGTTTAATTTATTTTTTCCAATGAACAATAATCGTATTTATTCAAAATACATAGATAATATATGTATATAAATCATTTATCTTATTCGACTTCTTTTCAAGATCATTGTAGGTTTTTATTGTCGGAAGACTCATTTTTGGATTTAACCTTTGAAACCGCGTAGCAAGCGATTGCCTGTTTTTAGCGTGTAAATCTTTATTTGTTAAAAATCGATTTATAAAATTTTCAACGCGTCCTTGTTGATCTTGAGACGGTTGTTCAGCTCTTTTCAGCTGATCATAAATATCCATCATCAGATCAAAAAATCTATCCATATTATGAGTGTAGTAAACCTGATGTAGTGGGGTAGATAGTCTTAGTGTAAAAAGTCTAAGAAATAAATATTATAAATAATCATTGAATTTATTTTCCCTAATTGCGAAAAAAATAAAAACAACAATATTCGCTTTTGTAGCCAAGGGCGCGATGTTTTTTCTCGCTCGCATCCGTAATGATGTGCCGAATGCGAGTGAAACGTATACTACTGACACGTGCCACGAGAAATGGCGGTCGGTCTATCGGTGGCGTGTCCTCAGTGTGCGGTGGGACATTGTCATGTGTGCGTGTCATTTACGCGTTGTATTGATTAGTTAAAATACCCAAAATATCGACCAAATTCTGAAGCGTATCATGAATAACTATTTTTATTATTAAAATAGTCCATTTTTTAAAAAAAATCTAGATATTGATGAAGATTTCATCTTTCTATTCTTCCTTATAGTCTATTTCTAGTCTATTTTCCCTTATAAATAGACCCCCTTCGGACGACGAGGCGGGTTTCGATCCGTCACCGTGACGGATCGGTTATAAGAGCAGAATCAATAAAATATTAAATTAATAAAAAATATTTATATATAAACATTAATAGAATCATTTTTTTATCAAGATATTAATTAAGACTTTCTGAATATCTTGACTAGAAATGCTTTTTCATTATTTTTTTTATACTATGTTTATTTTGTTAATAAAGAGATAACTCAGTATTTGTATTATCATAAGTTTCTTACATGCACAACACCGCACAACATTTTTAAATTTGTAGCTGGCCCGTTGTAAATAAAGGTTACTCAACCCTGTTCTAGGGGTATGTAAGCACTTTGAAGGACGGTAATTCACGGATGTGGTTATATAGTGCAGCGATGGAAAACCTTAGACTCGCGGGTCAAACCCAAGAAAGCTTTTTTAATTACCTAATTTGAAAGTATTAAAATATTTATGATGTATCTAGACATCTTCACTAAAGATTTGGAAATGAAAATACCATAACCCTCCTCCTCCTTTCCAAGTGACGTCACTGACTGGAGCCAAGAGTAGTTAATAAAAGTAATAAATATAATAAATTTGAGCTACTTGATGAAAAATGTTCGGCATCACTGATATAGTGCAATACATATGTAATATAGTAAGCTGACGAAATACTTTTTTGTATTGTCTTAATAGTTCCTTTAATAAAATTCAAAGTTTTAGCAATTGACGATCGTCTCAAGCTTTTTTTGAGACAATCTAGGATATTAATTTTCTCTTCTCACTTTTTTTAAATTAAGTAGTAACTATTGACATTTAGGGACTATTTTTTTCATTCTGTTAATATTAATATAATGATATAAAAATACGAATAAATGTGTGAATTGATGAATGAAAAAAAAATATAATATGTACATATATTTATTTAAAAGCATATTAGAAAGATTTAATCTACTCGGCCATGAACGTCATGTCTTTGACCGCTAAAGGTTAATAATGAATAATATATAATACAATACGAACAACAATATGCCAAAAATATTTTCAGAGTGAGAACAAATACGTGCTGTTTTATACACGAATATGTCACAATACATCAATCACGTCTCAGAAGTACCGTGTTATACGAGGTCTGACTGTATATCATTTGGCTCACGCCAAGCATTTTTTTATTTTATAATTTCAACAAAATTGTCAAAGAATTGTTGAATAAAGAAGTCGACAAAGATTAAGAACCTTTATTATGTCATAACTAGGGAAGAAACATGGATTTATGGATATGACGTCGAAAATATGACCCCAACGTAGCAATGGAAGCTTCCTGAAGAAACAGGACCGAAAAAAGCTCAAATTCGATCGAGTGCGAAGTATTTGCTCGCAGTTTTCTTTGATTTTATCGCCATAGTGTACCACGATTTCTTTCCACCAAGACGTACGGCCAACAGGAATACTATCATGAACAGATGTCAGTTGGATACCCATTCCCTGGTACACCGATCGCCAAATTCTCGCGGCACGTGTCACTAGTATACGTTCCACTCGCACTTAGCACATCGTGCCGGATACTAGCGAAAAAAAAAATCGAGCTTTTTAAAAATCGGCTGATAATTTAGACGTTGCATATCGCAATTAATTGTTTAAGCCTTCCTATTTCTACACTTTAAAAAAAAACTATTCGCAGTGATATTTGTTTTGATTTTGGAAATTAATCTTCAATGATATATTTCTGATAAAATTTGTGCATTTCATTTCCTTCGAACATGGCTTTCATCCCCATGCTTAATTACAAGTTCATAAGCTCCATTTGTAAATTTAAATGGAGCTTAATTAATTTTATGGCTTCATTAGCATATTATAAAAAAATCTTTAAGCTGTTTAATTGTGTAAAATTAATGGCATTCTTTATCAGTAGTAAGTTTTCATAAAGCTTACGTTTTGTAACAAAAGCTTTTATATTCTGATAACATTCTGTACTTAATGTATTTTCACATTGTAGTTTCAGATTTATTTCATTGTTGTATCAGTTAAAAACATATAACTAGAAGCCATTGTTCGTCGTAAAATTCAGATAAATTATTGCCATTTTCATTTTAAAAAAAAATCGAATTTTCTCCCCTAATTTCCGAAATCTTAATAAGCAAGTTTTTTATTTTATCAATAACTAAACAAAATACAGTGGAATCTCTCATAACGAGAACCTCGCATAACGAGTAATTCGCATAACGAGCAAAAAAAAAGTGAAAAATTGGTCCCTTAACGAGCGACATTTCGCATAACGAGTGACGCAGAAAGGGAAAGTCACAAAACGTATGACGCACTTGTGTGTGTTGGATCGTATTTCACAGCAAGAAGTAATGAAGGAGAGTTTGGAGGAAGAGGAAGTAGCAGAGAAAAAATCTTCTGACGCAATAGGAGAAATGCTGAAAGCATGGGAAACTGTTTCATCGTACATTGAGAAGCATCATCCTAATAAGGAGGTGGCTATGCGTGCTACAAACATATTCAATGATAACGCTGTGTCACATTTTCACCAAATTTTAAAGAGTCGGCTAAAACAAATGTCTCTAGACAGCTTTCTAGTAAAAAATAATTAATTATTTGTCATAAATTAATAAATAATAAGCTAGTTTCGATTTTTTAAAAATGTTTTTATCCAGGTTGTTACGATATTTAACAATTTATAAGCATGTAAAAAAAAATATTTCGCATGGAACGGATTATCCTGTTTTATATTGATTTATATGAGAAAATTAGTTACGCTTAACGAGTGTTTCACACAACAGCAAGATTCTGGAACGAATTATGCTCGTTATGAGAGGTTCCACTGTATATATTTGAAGTTGGAAAGTTGGAAACCTTGAAATGGCAAACAAAATTTTTAAATTAGGCCATAAGTGGACATTGGGCATAAGACACGGCTGATCTATAAGTTATATTCCGCCTGCGTAAATCAAACAGAAGAAATCGCTCGGATTTGTGAGCAAAGTCTACTGTTTTAGTCAAAAAAGCACCGCTATGATGATTCAGGATCAGTATTTGCTGGATATGGCCTTCTGTTTTTTTTTCTACTCCTAAAGATAAAACAAATGTAAGGATGACATGGCGTTTAGCTGAAAGAGCTGACAAAATACATCATTTACTAATAGCTATAAAATTAATATTGATTAATAAATTCCACGTATTTTCTGATAAAACCTTGTGTTATATAATATATGGAACATACACTGTGAGGAGTGGCGTCTATGATCCATCGCTCTAGTAATTGAACGCAATAATGATGATTAAAGTCGGGGACGAAGACTATAACACTGCATGTCGACAATAAATAATATGGTTTAATCTAATATAAGTGGACATCTGGCATAGTGTCTTGACATCTCAATTGATAACATTCTAAACGTGAATACAAACACATTAAAACAAAAATCGGTAACTAGTTCAGACATCGCGGTGAATCCATCATCCGCGGTGTTATTGGAAATCGATGATTTCCATTTATGAAAAACAATGCCTTTTTATTTGACGACGATTATCGTACATTTGGGAATTCGACGTCCTTCTCTCAAACGATCGACTTTTCGACGGATATAAAAGGTTAAAGCCCTTTTTATTCGAAACAGAAATCCACAGGGAATTCGAACGATACATAACGGCGGCACGTACAAATAATACATTTCAATGGAAACGTAATATAAATGCAAACTGGTCAGTATTATTTTTATGGTGTTTTATATTATATTTTTGTCACAATGACTGCCGTCCAAATAGCCGATCAATCATGTTTAATTAATCCCAAAGCCGTTGCCCGTACAATATGCGCCGTGCGTTATTATTGTGTGATAGCGGACATGTTATAGTGTTTTATTTTTCGGCAAGGAGGTCGTAAAACATAAGCTGGTGATATTTTATACCGCATGGCAATTCTATGCTTCGAGGCGATCCAGTAAAGCTCGACAGTAAAGTGACTTTATTGCATTCGGTACACGTACAACGAGACTTGTGCAAGTGCAAGGCGTCGGAAATGTCGCGCGTTTTCCCTGTATTAATAATGGTGCCGGAAAATGGAGATATATGTGCAAGATGTGTACAGGATTTTGCAATTTTAAAATTTATTTATTTATTTTCATAACAAAAACATTAACACAAACAGCGTGATTGGCATTAGAGATTAACCCAGGTCGCCAATCACGCATAAAAACATAAAAAATATAGAATCAAATGTAAATAAAGAGTAGAAATATAAAATAATAAGAAGAAAAAATGCAATTAAGAGAAAATAACTTCTAGATAAATATACAAGAATCTTAAACTAGCCTAAAAACAGGGGACCAATGGTTTACAATACGGCACTCACTCTCTTGATCACCCTCCATTACTAGTCTACGAATAACACAGGGATTAAGAATATCTATTTATCGTCGTTGTACACATAAGTCGAATAAAAAAAAAATGGAATAAAAGATACCTATCTACCATACCATTATGATTGATGTTCAACATCTTTTTTTTTAATATTTTAACACTATAGTCAGCATAACCCTTCATAGAGTTGACTAAAAAACCCAAGTAAACTTTGATAAATACTTAAATAGTACACCCCTGAAAAATATGTCCATGTATGTGTACACATAACCTTATATGCATAAATAAATCTGGTCTCTAAAGGATTTCTCACCACAGAGACAGTATACCCTAAGAAGGAAAACCCTAATCTATTGACAAATAATTAGTCTAGTCTTGATACTTTCGTTCCTTTCTTTATAGGAGACCCCTTTCCCATGTTGAAAGAATCGCGCTTGCTACTTGAGACTAGTTTAGGGCGGATGTGCATTTGTATGCCTGTGTTTATCTATATAGGTGTATGTGTGTGGTCGCTTGCTACTTGTCACTAGTGACTCGTTATAAGGAGATAACGCCTCAGAGAAGAGGTTAAAACAAATACCGAGACAAACCCCCTCCTATTTGCCTGGACACAGGGGAAAGTAAAATCCGATACCAACATGGTAGAACATGTACGTCCAATGCCAGGCATAGCTAAGAGAGGGAAATAAAAAACCGGATACCAAGACGGCTTGGGTCTCCGCGGTGTGGACACGAAAGGGGAGCCCCCATGTCACGTGTGAGACACAGGTTCCTTTAGGCTCAACTGCCAATCGACAGTTTGTTAAGGCCCATGCCCTCAGTGAGTGAGAGCCTTGTGGTTGGCAAATGATGATAGATAAATATGAGAGGATTATAACAAAAAATATATCAAATATATCTATATAGTCGGCCAAGTGGTTGAGCAGAAGTTTGAGAGTTTCCGAAAGCACAAGTCCTCACATTTGGCTGAAGAAAAAGCGCACGCGAACGAGCTTGATGGTAGTGAGGTGGCGCCCATAAGGGTAACTCGCACAATACAAAGGGGTTATGTACTGCGCCAACCAACAACGTGAAAAAGTGCTTTGCCAAGATCAACCTTTTTTTCTCGCGGGTTACATACCCCAGGGAGTCCTGTACCCATGCGATGGGGTAAAAATTGGAGTAGAATCCAAACTCCCTCATGTGGATATATCTTAGAAACTTCTTTCGTATTTTCTCTAATCTGAGGGAAATCGAGGCGTCATAAGGCGCCCATATAATGGAATTGAGCAAATGCTGATTCGAGCAAACTCCGAATCAATGTATCGCATAGCACTCGCATAACTAAGGTGCTTTAGTGGTCATGCTTCGCGTCTAATATTAATATGAGTCGCAGAAGAATAAAGGATGGGAGGTCCTTTATCATAAACCAGATGAGAAGCAAATATAGAAGCGTGTTTTCACTTCCTAGTTTTATGGCGTGGGTCATTTAAATAGATCAATAGACCACACGGGAACAAAGAATATCGGGAGTCAACAACGACTATTGTGTCTTTATAGAAGAAAGAAGGTCAATAACGCATAATTGCTACCGGAGAATTCCACGGACGGTGTGAAGAACGGGTTGTAAAACCCAAGCAATGCGTGGGGCCCACAATTCAAACTCCAAGGACGGTCATTGATGAGATTTATGGACGAGAGACATTTCCAAAATGATTTATTTAGAAATAACGAAGAACCGCCTCTAAGACGCGAGAAGATGCTAAAGGATTGGACACTATCCCGACGAATCGGACCACGCCTTGAGATCCAGCGGGGGTAGCTGATCCACGGGTTAAATACCCTTGCTAAAGTTTTTTTCATGAAAGTCTGGGTTTACTGCTGAAACCCGAGTGTAAAATTAGAAGATACCGATCGAGATAGTTACGCTCGTCGGGAAATAACACGCTCTCTCCAATAGAGGCTAACAGCTGTCCTTCTGGACCCGCTAAGGCAGCACGGTGAACTTACGCCTCCGAAGTTCTTCTTCGCCGAAAGTCGCCTATTGTGAAGATTGGCGAGACGCTCTTCACATCATCGGACGTCATTGGCCTTTGTCGCCATATAATCTTCGCTACTAACCGATGGGAGAAGTCGGTGGAATTAACGCAGAGACGGGCAGATCAATTTGTACCTCCAAAGTGCTATGTATGTAATGAGAATTTCAAGACAAAGCCCAGCATTCTTGATGATCTCATACACACGTCCGATACATGTAAAACAAATTCTAATTTAGAATCAAACAAAATACCCAGAACTTTAACAGATGATTGCTTAGGAAGAGTTACGTTCCCAAGTCTGTAATGATGGACTCTTTTGATCTGTTTAATATTGCCCAATCGTGCAAAGAATCAATGTCCAACTGCAACGAAAGGGCATCTTCCGTTGAAGTGACGGATCGAAATATTTTTAAATCGTCTACGAAAAGTGAGAATGTACAATTAAGGACCCGATGATTATCATTTATAAATAAAATAAATAATAAAGGCCCTAAATTTGACCTCTGCGGGATGCGGGAAGGTGTATTGTAAGCATTCGACGTTTGGGAGTCGTATGTCACATATTGCTTCCTCTCTGTAAGGTAATTCGAAAAGAAGGGCGAGAGTTAGGGGTTAATGATTCCACTATTAAAATGTATAATATAATGAACGTCAAGAGTGCACTAACGAGGGCCATGCTACTTTGGACAAATTTAATTTTACATAAAATACATTAATTTTCTGAATATATTCCGGAGAGACATCCGCAATATTGTTAACGCGTTTCAACAAGCCATAAATCTTAAAAGGCCATGGTTCATTTTCAAATGGACTTAAAGGTCTGTGTATATATGTACAGCACATAAGTTTCAAAGAATACAAATTTACAAAAGCTGAAAATATGATCACTTTTCGACTAAAGACGCATATCCGTAAAGCAAATTTGTTGTCGAACTTTATATAAAAATATGTCCGAGGCGGCTTATCTGCGAAAATCCATCAGGATCTCAATCTATATATTTTTTAATTTAATAATAATTAATCCTATAACGACCGCCGCGTTTAAAAATTGTTTTAATAAATTATTAGGACATATTTAATTTATTTGGATTCATTCTGTAAACGAATCCATTCAAGTGTAATGTCTTCATTGGTGAATTCTCTATTATTGTTATTTATTTGATTGCTCATCTCTTAAGAGTGTATTTCTAAATAGTACAGTGGAACCTCTCATAACGAGCATAATTCGTTCCAGAATCTTGCTCGCGTTAAGCGAAACTAATTTCATATAAATCAATATAAAAAAACAGGATAATGCGTTCCATGCGAAATATTTTTTAACGTTTATTCAAATAAAATTGCTTTTATAAATTGTTAAAGATCGTAACAACCTAGATAAACATTTCAAATAAAAAAAATCGAAACTAGTTTATTATTTATTAATTTTTATGACAAATAATTAATGGCTTCTTTTAATTGTGTGTTGCCCAGAGACATTTGTTTTAATGACTTTAAAATTCGAATAGAGACATCTTTTGTAGCACGCATAGCCACCTATTAGTGATTACGATGCTTCTAACGTAATGATGAAACAGTTTCCCATTGCTTTCAGCCTTTCTTATTGCGTCAGAAGATTGCTACTTCCTCTTCCAAACTCTCGTTCATAACTTCTTGCTGTGAAATACGATCCATCACACAATACATTTAGACTTCCTTCTTGCGTCACCTTCGTTATGCAAATGTCGCTCGTTAAGGGAGCATGTTCTTTTTTTTCACTTTTTTGCTCGTTATGCGAAGCGAATTACTCGTTATGCGAGGTGCTCGTTAAGAGAGGTTCCACTGTATATTATAAATAAACCCCCTTCGGAAGATGGGGTTGGTTTGGGGCCGCCGTGACTAATCAGTTAAAGTAATTTATACAAATTTTCACGGGTACATAATTAACCTTAGTGCGTAAATACATTTTTTTTTTAATTTTTATCATAATATTAGTAAAAAAATAAGCATTTCAGTGAGTTGTTTCTATAAAAAAAAGTACTGACATGAGCTTGGGTGGTTCGGTCCATTAGTATTTGGAAAACACAATTAATCAATGTTACCTGAAACATTTCAATCGGAAAACTTTCTTAAAATATATCAATTTTATTTATGTATACGTATGTATAAAAGTATATGAAATAGTATTTCTTTGAAAATATTGGCTTCCAATATAAGTTTCGGAAAAATTTTATTGAAAACTAATATTTCCATAAAGTTCTAGTATTGAAATATTTTAATACAGGTTCTATTGTGACGCCACGAATAATAAATTTGATACGATGCGAATAAATGCTCGAGATATTTTTTTTTTATAAATAATATATATGTATTTATTATAATAATATGTATTTAATTATTTCAGAAAATTTTTAGAACCAGTGGCGGCTCATGGGTAAAATATTTGGGAGTGCTGCGGAACATTAGAAATTAAAAAAGTACCCATAATTTTTTTTAAAAATATAAAATGTGGGCGTAAATATACTAAATAACATCACTCGCACTTAGCACATCGTACCGGATGCGAGCGAGAAAAAACATCGCGAGCGTGGCAACAGCAGCGAATATTGTTGTTTTTATTTTTTCCCGCAATTGCAGACAATAAAGAAGAGAGATTATTTATAATATTTATTCCATGGAATTTTTTCGACAAATACAAAATGTTTGTGACATGCAGGATTTATATTAAAAGAGGTATTCGAAAAAACTTAGTCCCCACTGCTAGAAGGATGCATGTCAGCAAATTATGAGAGTGGCAATGGACATGGGACTAAGGATTAATGAGACCAAGACAAAATACATGCCAATATGCCAAGATCGAATTCTCTAAACCCCAATAGTCGAAGAGTACAGCTTTGATGCCGCCCAGATATTCACATATCTCGGTTCACTTATTACAAATACCAATGAAACCAATTTGGAAGTACGAAGAAGAATTATGCTGGCAAACTGGTGTTATTTTGGACTTTAAGAGCATCCACAATCGAGACGAGCTCGAGCTACGATATAGCAAGATGAACGACAACTAGATATCATAGAGAGGAGGATTCTGGGAGGGATATTTCAAGCCGTAATCGACGACAGGGAATGGCGTATCGGTAGCAACGAGGAACAACCAGCCACCGAAATGGCTTATGGTTAAAAAAAACCTTCTTATCCCTGCAGGAAAGGAAGATCAAGGTTGAGGTAGTTGGATAGTGTTCAGAGGAATACTGCATCATTAAAACTTATCGGAAGATGGAGCGACGTGGCGGCAAACCGGATAAAATGGAGAAGGGTGTTGGATACGACCCGGTCTCTAAAACAGGACTGTTGCGCATATGATGATGAAACTAACTAACTAAATCTACGTCTAAATACATCACCAGAAGAGCTTCATTTCCATATAACACCGATTTTCCTCACAATACATTGTTAAATAAATTATTATTAAACACGCGTAGACATGTCTTTTCGAATAACTAAAAACTAGATGATATTATCGAATAAATGCACTTACATAATGTGAGTGACACTGCACCAAATTGCAGCGTCATATCAGATTGTAATGCACCTCGTTCACTATGCATACGTCGATTCAACACAGCTGAGCTCTCGGCAACATCTGCATAAGATATACAATTACATCACATATTTACTCACAATAATAAAATAATCAGAGATAAATTCGCTTAAAATATGATTGAGTTACACACGTGTTGATAAAATTTCCGATTGGCATTCACATCATTTTCTCGTTATGTGTTTGGCAGGTATCTGACGTCATTCCTACGTGATCTGTAAAAGTAATTTTCTTCTATCACTTCCTTAACGTTGACATAATACGAAACGATGCCCTTAGATTAAACATTGAGGATTTAAAGGGGGATTTTCTACAGCGCGATCGTTTCACACGTTATATACACGAATGAAATAATATAACAAACGTAGAGAGATGAATGTCGCCGGCGAAAAATGTAATGATTTATTGTTCACTTAGTGGTCAATTGACCCAATTTCCGGCGGGCGTATTTATTTTTGTATACGACGTTTCTGCTCCTGACACATTTCCGCCCGCCACGTACAGTTTATCGGAAAAATAATTTTCCGCGGCTCACTTTCATGCTGCACGTGGAAATTATCCGTAGCGAAAAACATTTGCTTCGAAATTTGCTCGGGTGACGACGCGACACGTCATTATTTATAACGTGTGCGGAAGTGAGTTACAGGAACGAACGACCGGCCTCATGAAAGATTCATGAGCTGGTACTCATGATGAATATCGCCGGCTGGGGATGCGTAAAATGAAAACGGCGAAAAAAATAGAAAAAATTCGACCCCCAAATTACCATTATGTATGGGACCGTGGGCACTTATTGTTTGAATGTGAAATATTATTGCGGAAAGCGCTCGGGCAAAATTGGATTTGATAAAATATTAATATTTCCTGTCAGCGGCGAAAATGTGTCATTCAATTTGGATTTGCATGTATGAGTTGCCTCATTTTGTATAATATATTATTCTGTGTGTACTAAACGGCGTTGATTATGAACTCCTGTTTATTCCAGACACTCTCAGAAATGAAATCCCGTATAATATTAAATTAATACTTAGAAATGTACATTACAGTTTGAAAATAAAATGTAATACGTATTAGGGGGACCCGAAAGAAATCGCGTATTTTATAACCTAATGTTCGAGTGCAGGTTTGTGTTCAGACACGGTTAAGAAAGCATGTCTCTAAGTTTTTTTTGCTTAGAACTATTGTTTAGCATTATTTATGAGCAATACAATTTACATTATATATATTTAAATTATATATGCCTCATCAAAAGCAACTAACGATATTAAACGATCCATCACGACCGCTCGAAACCAACGCCGCTGACCGATGGGGTCTATTTTGTATGAAATTAATGTATGAAAATAGACTCTAAAAATTTCAGGCCAAGAATTAATAAATTCTTCGGCAATACCTTGAGAGATTTAAAAAAAATGGATTCTTCTGTGGTGGTTATTCCACACGATGGCAACATTTACAGTATAACTAGCATTGCTAACTTCAGGCAAGCTGACCGACATCATCGCCGACGCTCGGGCTGCAGACTTTGTCTTCAGCATCACCGACTTCAGACCGCAGACCAGCATGCTACCATAGAGCCCCCAACCGGCCTCTCATCGGAGATCACCAGAAAGCGTGCTTCTCTGCAGATACTCTTGGCATCAGAACGCCATGAGTGCCGTCAATGCCAGAGATCGCCAAGCGGGAGTACGAGCGGCGTGGTTTCTACCCTGGCACAGCACGATATTTTTTCTCGCTCGGACTTGCAAATGCGCGATGTTTTTCTCGCTCATATGGAGCAATTGCGGACAATAAATGTCAACGATTATTTATAATATTTATTCTTTAGACTTTTTTAGACAAACACAAAAAGTTTGTGACACATAGTATTTTTATTAAAAGAGTTATTCGAGAAAAATCAAAAGCTTGGGGTCCCAAATATACATCATCGGCACGGCTAGGTTAAATAATAATTTATGATGAAGTGCTGACGGCACGTAGATATCAATTTAGGTTTCAAGGGTTCAAATCGGGAAGTATAAATCTAAAAGATGCATCTGAATCTGGGCGAACCTCTAAATTTAATGAAGACATATTGAGGTCGAGTCGGATTCACATTAACCATCGAGGAATTATCGCAGAGACTCAAATCTCTAGGGTCCTCTGTACAGTCACATTCGTAGCGCATCGAAAAATCAAATATAATCTAATTTGGACACTGCGTATATTATCGGCGTGAAAATAAAAAAAGAGCGGAGAGAAACACATTGCAATTCTTTGTTGTCGAAACAAAGAATTCGACTCCTTTTACACCAAATTGTAACTGGAGATAAAAAAAAATGATTGTTTACGATAACATTGGTTGAAAAAGGCAATGGCTTTCTCCGAAACAAAATCTCGTTCCGACCCCAAAGCCTGGTTTAACATATTTTTTGTTAAACAGAAAGGGAATGATTCTTGCACGATAATGGACGCTATCATAAAGTAAGAATGATCAAAGAAAATATTCAGAAATAAACTGGGAGGTTCTGCCACACCCTAAATATTTCTCAGACCTTGCGCCTTTCGATTTACATTCTCTTTAGGTCCATGTAACGAATTTGAACGGAAAACGTTTTCGAATTATAACCGAAATTAAAAACTACATAAACGAGTATTTCGATTTAAAAACGGAAAGTTTTTGCAAAATTAAACTGAAAACTAAAAAAAAAGAGTGAAAACAGTTATGTTTTATCATAATATGTCAAATAAATATGAAAAAAACATTAATTTTACATTCATAAAAAATGCTCGATTTCTTTATATATCCCCTAATACTTAAAATTTTAAAATTTAAGTTAAACTGCTTATTCATTGCGTACGCTGGGGACACGTGTTCTAAACTTTGTGCGAAAATTATTTGGATTAATAATTCAATTCATAGAAAATCTAGATTCCATAAGTTTCGTTAGTATATTCGAGAATTAGCTACATTTTTGCATTCTGAAAATTATACGGGACTAATAATTTCATAATAATTTAACATGTATCGGACGTGTGTATGAGATCATCAAGAATGTTGGGCTTCGTCTTGAAATTCTCATCACATACGTAGCACTTTAGTCATACGAGTGCTATACGATGCATTGTTCCGGAGCTTGCTCGAATTAAGTTCCATTATATGGGCGCCTTTTGACGCCTCGAATTCCCTTAGATTAGAGAAAATACAGAAGAAATTTCTTAGATATCTCTACATAAGGCAGTTTGGATTCTACCCTAGTTTATACCCCAGCGCATGGGTACAGGGCTGCCTGGGGTATGTAACCCTCAAGAAAAGAAGGTCGATTTACTTGGCAAAGCACTTCTTCAAGCTGTTGGTTGGCGCAGTACATAACCCCCTTGTACTGTGCGAGTTGCCCTTATGGGCGCCACCTCACTACCATCGAGCTCGTTCGCGTGTGCTTTTTCTTCCGCCAAATGCGAGGACAGGTGCTCTCAGGGACTCTCCGGTAACCAGAGCTATCACTCTACTTAACCACTTGGCCGAATATGTGGATTTATTTGAAGTCAAATATCGCCATTTCGTTGATCTTTTGTATGAGATTTTATAATTTCATATAACGGACCAACTAATGACGGTTTTTGTTTTTTTTCCTTTTTAACATATAGTACTTTTTTATCTTTATTTACACATTTTGTTTTTTATTTCAATATTTTTTCTTTTATTTTTTGTTGTTATTTTTATATCTTAAATTATGTATTTTGTTTTTTTTCTGACTATTCTATTTATGTTTTATTCGTGATTGGCGACCTGGGTTATTCTGTAATGCCAATCACGCATTGTCTTTATAATAAAATAAATAAATAAATAAATAATTCCAATAATTTAGCATATAACTATATTCCAGTCTACATGTAAAGTACGGATTTTGCTCTTGGAATGGCGAAAGAAAATCACAATAGGTAAAGAAAAATAATAAACTACGTTCTATATAAAGGAAATCTATTTTTTTATCACAGGGAAAGCTTACTGGTAAATCGAGGTTTATTTGACTCTACGAACTAAAGTGAGAATAAGATATCACTCAAAATACATCAAGCGAATGTTAGGGAGATGTAAATCAGTTAAATACAGCTGGTCTTCAAAAATCGCGAAAGTCTTCATGAATATGGAGATATAAAAATATTCAAGAGAATGTATTAATTCCATTATTAGCGGAATTCATTAAGAACATATTACATAAGCATTTTAAAATAACAACTCCCGTGAATTAGAGGGACCAAGAAATAGCGTATTTATTTCTTACATCATCATCATCATCATTTGCCAGCCACAAAGCTCTCACTCGCTGAAGGCATGGACCTTACCAAACTCTCGCATGGTAGTCGAGGCCAAAGGAACCTGAGTCTCACACATGACGTGAGGGCTCCCCTTTTGTGTCCATACCGCGGGGACCCGAGCCGTCTTGGTATGCGGTTTTTTGTAAAGAGTTTCCCTCTCTTCGCCATTGCTGGCATTGGACGTACATCTTCTACCATGTTGTATCGGATTTTACCCTCTCGACTGTGTCCAGGCAAGTAGGAGGGGGTTTGGGAGGGTAAACTTACAGGGACACAAACTGAACTCAAACATCAGTTCACAAAATACGCAATTTCTTTATGGTCTCTTATTGGCTCTTCTCTAAAAAACATTTTTACATAAAATAGGATGATTAAATGATTTTCAGTGCAGTAAATATTTGAACATAAAAATAATATCAGTCGGCAGATGACAGCATATAAAAATATATATATAAAATAAACTTTCAATATTTACAGTGGCCGAAAAATACGTCAAATTTTCTTTGAAATTGGAATATGCAAATTTGCCGAATGAACATAATACGCGTCGGTTCAATTTTCGACACGTGAATGATTTCTCTCGGGCTGTGCATATTATATGTATGTATATTTTATTTGAAAAAATTAAATCTTTACATACGATTTTATTTAAGCCACCGGAAATATTCCCGTTTCATGAAAATGTGAAATTGACACGTGTAAATGGAAAATGGAAATTGGTGACGTAGCTCATGGCGAAATCGCCAATAAAACCGTACGATCTCCCGTTCTGATACATTTAATCAAATTTATGGAGGAGTGTTAGAGACATGGGCTACATACTAAAATTTAGTTGACTACATCGGCTATTTGAAACAAATTATTTATGAATAAAAGATGGGATTAAACGCACATTAAATATACAAATCCTATTTTTACAAAAAAAAGTAAGGATATAATGTTAAGGAGAATCGACCGCAAGTTCTGGAATAAGGAGAGCAGGAAGTGAAGAATTATTCAGTAAAACATAAAGCCGTCAATTAATTTCGGTAGATGAAAAACAAAATGAACAAACAATAATTGACGCAAGAATGGCGAATTATTCCCAAAGGCTTAAAATAAATTGTAATAATAATTCAAATAGAATTAAGAAACTCATTTGATGACAAAGACTTTCAATTAATGTCGCAACGGAATATATGAAAATTTTTACCAAACTTGAATACAAAATATTATTACAATTAAATATATCAATATTACATATTTATACAATGCATATATTTATATTATAATAATTAATTAAAAATAGAGATTTAATTTTTACTTAGATTATGTATATATAAATAATTAGAGTAAGTGAGAAAATATTAATAATCAGAAATGTATGATTTTAATATAAATGTGCTATTTGGTTGGATATTAATAATCTAAAAAATATTTAATGTGCAGAGACATCTATCCCCAAAATCGTAACATGATTATAAAAATTAGTTTGATATTTAAATCGTACGGCCCTCGACTTTCGCACAAATCGCTTTTTCGAACATTATTAAAAATTCCATTTCTTAAAGATTTTTTGTCAATAAACCAAAAATTTTGCGCTTTCCATCAAATGTCATCATGGATTGATGATCAACATCAAAACAATGAACGTCTAAATTTTTAAATTATTATAATTTCAAGCAAATAATGGCTGGTTTGACAAATTAGAATGACGTAGTCTTACACCTATCTTATCTCCATAATCATAAATTAACTGGAGAATCGGCTGATCGGAGAATTTTTTTCTTCATTGTACAAAATTATTGTACAAGGAGAATATTCTCCTAACCAAATATTTAATTTAGACGAGATGGGTTTATTTATAAAATCCTAACCTAAGAAAAAATCAGTCGGCCACCAACGACCTTAATAACAGCCAATACCACATGAACATTTGCTGCTATTGGCAGATCATCACCTGGTCCAAGTCCAGCACCTCGTCTTGATAGTATTTCAGGCTCGTTTACACTGATCGCAATAAAAAGAGACAAGACGGATTGGAGTGGCTGTGAGTTCACTGGATTTGGCAAGTGAAGAACTTTGACATGAACATGTTTGTTTATTTTTTGAGTCTCCAATATGTCCAAATGACTAGCTCAGTATAAACATGAAGAACGTAAACACTAATTTATTAATAGTAATAGAATTGATGACCACTCAAAATAAATAAACAATTTAACTGTTTATTTTATTTAAAAAGGTAAAATGAATATTAAAATAAAAGAATATAAATATTTTGATTAACAAAGACGAACAGATCAATTTATTAAAGAAATGTAAAGTAATATTAGGGGCCTTAATTTGGCAATGAATTAATTAGATAAAAATATAGAGAAAGACAAAGGATGGCTCAAGGAAGACTAAACTCAAGCCCCACATGACCCCCTTCAGACTCGTCTCATCATACGGATTGGGTTTTGACAAAATAAGATGAGTGACAACTGGATATCTTGGAGAGGAGAATTTTGAGATGAATATTTGGAGCCGTATTCAACGATGGGGAATGGCGTGTCCGAAACAACGAGGGCTGTACCGATTATACAAGGATATACCGGTCACAGCAGTTGTCAGCGTGGTCAGACTCCGGTGAACCGTTTACGTGACAAGGATGCGGGACAGTCAGTTGCCAAAAAGGCTTATGATTAAGTCTCCAGAGGAAAGGAAGACCAAGGTTGAGGTGATTGGACAGTGTACAGAGGGACATTGCATCATTGAAACTTACTGGAAGAGGGAGCGACGTGGCGGCAAACGGAATAAAATGGAGAAGGGCGTTGGATGAGTATCGAAAGACGGTCAACATCCACTTTGCAAATCGATTCACCAACAGTCACCATTCGCAACAGCTGTTACTTCTTAAATTACTAAGCAAAGAATTTACATTATTTAAGTTGTACTACAAAGAATTCAGCATGAACAAAAATACAACCTTGGATTTGGCGGAATATGAGAACCGATGAAAAATATGTATAAGGATAGTCAAACAAGGGGTCAAAACCGTCGGACATTAACATAGTATTATAACATTGAAACAATGAGGTATAACGTTATATATTCAATAAATAAACTTAATATTTATTTAAAATTATTATTATTAAACATGAATATACGACAAAGATATCTAGCTTAATTTTCTGCAACTACTTCATTGCTTTCTACAACCATTGATTTATACTTTCGTACGATTACAGCTATCTTTTCATTTCTCACCGCAATGTCTAATATTTCAAGCCTGGACACAACTAAATTCGAAGGATTGTCTGGGCTAGGACCTTTTATTACGTCAATCTCGTCATCAACGTTAATCTATAAATGCAAAAAAAAAATTATGAATCATAAATATAAATAAAAAATAAATTTATATGTAGTAATGTACTTACTGGATAACTTTTTTTGGTAATCTTTTTACCATTTAATCTTATTTTACTCTCGTAAAATATCGTTTCGATTTTGCTGTAATATAATATGCCCATTATTATAAATAATATACATGAATTAAATCAACTAAAATAATTAATAATACGTACTTCCGACTAATATTCAATCCTGATTTTAAAATAAGATCAAGACGCAATGAGTTTAAACTTAATCTGGAAACTTTCGATATTTTATTTAAAGATTTATCTTTATTGACAAAATGTTGCAATTTTTCATCGTCGTCATCATCCGAATCAGATTCCTATTCAATCACATTGATATAAATATACATAAAATATTAATTTAAATCATTATTAAACTTATAATACCTCTTCATTTTTTTTGCTATGTCTATAACGCTTATTAATATCACAATAGGGTAAAGTTATTAGTAAAGAATTATTATCCTTAAAGACATTAATTGAATTATTATTCAAAAAATTTGCTTGCAATATGTTGCAGCTGTGATAAGGTCTTAGATTTTGAACACATTTTAATGAAAATCTATTAAGGGATCTATATGCAGTAATGCATATATTTGACATATTGTTATCGAGCTAGTATATAAGCATTCACATAACCTCACATGTCAAACTGAAATGTTACCAGTATAAAAAAATGAATTACATAATTCCTGATAATGATACCAGTGCATACATACTTTAAATATTATTGAATTATTTTTATAAAACAATCTAATAAATAATTATAAAAATATTAATTAATCTAAGCGGCTTTTGTGATAAATATAGAATTGATAGTAAAAAATATTAAGGCTTTTAAAAACGATTAATGTTCATGTCATAGATTAATTAATAAACAAAGCTACCAGCTCCGGCCTAATAAAAATTTAAAACATTTCTATTAGCACTTGTTATTAATTGCTATAATATGTATTTTTATCGTGACTTTCTTATTTCTTCATTTTCACCACACGGATTAATAGGATCGGAAACAGCATTGCCACCAGGTCACGCCAATATTTGGCATCCAAATAACAACCGTGAGCTGTAGCTCATTAATCTCATTAATTGGTTCACTTTTTTACTGGCCGCACAATCCACTGTGACATTTCGACGTATATTTAATTTTAAATAAAAATTAGTATTGCCAGCAGAAAAAAAATAATCAATAAAAGCGAACGCCGTGTCGTATTCAAATTTTTACAGTTGAATCGAAATATGAAAGAAACAATTTGCGGAATAGATTAAACTTGAATAACAAAATGAAAGTGATGCAATTATGGTCATATTGCACGCAAATCGCACAATGCCGATGTTATATATATATTTCTAATTAAAAAATAACAGCTCACATATATGAATAACATTAAATAAAATGTCATTGTCATTGTAAATATTTTTTTATGCCATTCGACTTTCATCAGTCAAATTACCTGCAACAAAATGAAATCATTTTCAGTATTATTGATCAACTTTTTACAATTTACATTAGAATTAATGTTGAAGAAATTTTTACGTCTGCCATATTGAAATATATGTATTTATATTTACGTACCGACATCACCAATTCCGATTTGCTTTTTTACAATTAACAAAATAACCAATATTAAAAAGTGTACACGGTTCATGATTCGACGAAATTATATATAGAACAAATTCGGTTTATAAAAATATACAGATGACTTTTGATTTTTTCTCGAATGATAATTATAATTAATAATTAAATGAAAAGTTTCAGGTCTTATAAATGTCCTATACTAAAACCGAATTAGGGATTTTAATCAAAAGGCTTTCAACACATTAAAATATTAAACGTAAATTCAAACATCTTAAGTAAAAATGATAAAATAAAATATTAAAATGGGTACATTGACATGATTAAAAGACGAATGGCGGATAAAATTAATTATAACTAGAAAATGCACCGACATTTAATGAATATATAAGTAGGAATTAAACAGGTTTTAATTAATAATTTATATTTGCGCCATTTTCTACTAATAAAACGTCTTATATATTTTTTTTGTAATATTTACAGAGTGATAATAATCTAATAGATTCAATTATCCGACCGAAAGAATATTTCAAAACAAAGAGTTTGACCTGGAAAACTGAAAGTGGAATAATGCCACAATTTGACACACCGACCAAATGCACGTCTGCCGTTGCAATTTTAAGACTCATCGTGTTTGAAAATTTTCAAAATGGGTCTATAATAATAATTCTTCATAGTGTGGCCGTCGTATTTTGCCTTTAACCACGGCTCTCAACATTTAATAACAGAACTACGTGGGGAGCAGTCCCATCGTCACGAAATTATGATTGAAATGAAAGTATGTACTGTGAAATTGCATAAAAATATTATAATGTCACTGTCACACACGTATGCTTTCATATTTTTTTTTCACGTATATAATTCACACAAATTATGCGATGGTTTAATTGTGTTGAACGTATTGAAAAAATGCAACAGAAGGTACGAAGATGACGTTTGGAACTGTGAGAATCAAACGGAGAAAGCAAAATTAAATACCAATCAAAGCAAACGGTATCGATTATTTATGCAAAGGGATCAGAAATCAATTTTTTGAACATATTTAAAAAAAAATGATCATAGTATTGTTTAAGACATTAACTCAAAGTCTCTTAAAAGCTGAAAGCTCAGATGAAGAAAGCGTATTTGTATATAAACGTCTATAAACGATCCACCATCTAGAAGTAAGAAGCATTCAAGAGTTTACAAACATATGGTACATACAATTGGATGCATTCAGAGTGATGTGGATGAACAAGGACAGAGAGTATATAAAAACTATTTACACTTCAGCTACTATAAGAAATTTACAGAATTATGTCTATATTACTTACCTGACCCGTATTTGAAGATCCTGGTTAACCTAGAGGACGACCATCGCAGTCCTGGCATGAGGGTTGAGACGGATGCGTCTCTGTTGGTGCTTGGGAGTTGAATAGAAGAAACCCAGGACCGGCGGAGATCGCGTAGTGTCCTCCAGATGGCAAAGAACCGCTTCAGATTAGAAGCCCATTCAAATAATAATAATATTACTTATGGGGTTTAGACGTCCCTGTGAGTTTTCAGGAATAAACACATTACCAACAGGTTGTATACAAAGCTTCCAGTACGTGTTACTAACGTGTGAGGTAAATAAAGCTCACCTACTTCGACTATGTAATGCGACATTCTGAAACGTATCAGCTTCTACACCTCATAATTTAAGGAAATATTCAAAGAAGGTATTTATTGCTGGGTGTTATATATTCTCTGTCCTTCTGTTCTTAGTAGAGTCGTGAACACTCACAGAAAAGGAATCAAGCAGCATTTAAGATGTGAATTTACAAACCCATGCTTCGTTTTAGGTTTGTGTAGTTACAAATGCTGAGATGTCGAACTAAGAAACCATGGGTATTCAAAAGACAAAGATCGAGATGCGTTACCTATCCTGGTACAAGGTTCTTAAGCAATTCTTGAGACTTGAACGAAGAAATATGCCAGTTCTTAATAAGTAAAAATGAAGTTACAAGCCTGTTTTTTAACACAATAGGGTTACAAAATGTATTCATCGGCCAAATACGTTTATTGATTTAAATTGAAAATTGCAAGGATACGTGTGACTAAGAGACAAGGATATGTGTTAGCTAGTTCAAGTGACTTTCAAGCTTTCTTACATCCAATATGGACAAATCAAGTTTAGGAAAAATGCAATAATGAATTTGTGCCTTAAAAAATGAATTTGAAACAAGATTTGCAGACTTTAAATAAATGGAAAACAAGTTTTCTTAGTTCTCTTCGTTTTATTCAATAAATATAGAATCTGTACCTAATCAAATATAAATGGAGGTGGTCGTGATACAGTGTCATTCAGATTTGGAGTCAAGATTCAGTGAAGTTGGCGTACCTGAATTTTATAATTATTTACCTGCCAGGTTTGAAAATGTTTGTAAGTACTAGTAGTATTCTATTATAAAAATAAAATAAGTCTTCTGTCAAATGCAGAATTACTGACATTTAGTCAGTTTTCAAAATACAGTCAACCCTTCTATATCGCTGAAATAGGGACCACGTTGTAGAAGACTAGGAGCATACAAAATTTTAATCATTCTTAAGCCTTGTTGTATTGTATTTATTAACAACCGAAGGGCATAGATCTTTATTTTGCATGGCAATGTATCACATATTTACAAAATATACAATTTAACTTGCATAAAATTTACTTCAAGATCACTGTTTTGTAGACTACAGCGATCTAGAAGCAAGCAATATAGGAGGGGCTGCCGCACATCCCCCTTCTATAGCAGGCAGCGCTATAGGAGGGTTGACTGTAATCACTATGAATAAGATTTATCCCGAAGTAAGATAGAAATAGTTCTACGTTTTTATAAAAATGGATTTTGAAGTATTACTTGTTTTGCGGCCAACATAACCTACCAGCCTTTGAGCTTGACAGAGTTTGGGTTCCTTGGCAAGATTGAACAATTCTGCATTTTCTAAGCCGGTCCAGCTGCAAATGCTGTGGAGCCACGACAGTCCCTTTCTATCCAGCTTTTGCTTCGCACTTTCTTTTCTATGATCAACTAGGTGTTTAACAATATTCCTTTAAGTGCCTACCTCGTGTGAAGAAATGCGATTTAAATTCTTAAAGCGTTCCGTCCATTATCTTGACCGAAAACGCCCGGTATGGACGATTGTGAATCAAAATTTTAAAGAAAGTTCATACTGTCCATTATATGATCACTGTGCTTTTACATCATTGTACATTGCTAAATATCATTGTACTTTTACATGAAGATACCGTAGAAAAATTAAAAACTGTGGGCACATTATTCGGAGATTGGATTGTGACCTTCTGCAGACCATCATGGAGTGAAAAGGGGACGTTGGCTAAGCGGTGGTTGAAAGAAACTGGCATCATCATTTGCAAGCCACAATGGTCACACTCGCTGAGGGCATGGGCTTTACGAAACTCTCGAATGGCAGTCGAAGCCAAAGGAATCTGAGTCTCACACTTGACGTGAGGGCTCCCCTATTGTATCCATTCCGCGGGGACCCAAGCCGTCTTGGTATGCGGATTTTTGTAAAGAGTTTCCCTCTCTTGGCCATTGCTG
>JAGXCT010033442.1:0-43945 GCA_022495035.1 Philopotamus ludificatus | reverse complement strand
CAGTGCCACGAGTACACCGGTGTACGTTATGCGGAGTGGTCACCATTCCCAAACGCATTTTTATTTATTTGTTCCTTCACCGTTTTATTTGACATTATTACATACTAAAATTCATACATACAAAAAAAATACATACTAAAAAAGGGATTACAACTTGTTAAAAAATTCATAGCACTGAACCGGTTAACACTAGGGGAGTCTCTCACACTTATACTCCCCCCAGTGTCAAACCAAGACACTGGTTAATTTTTTAATGTTATTTCAGTTGGATTGAAATTTATATTATTTATTCCGTTCCTCTTTAACCACTTCATGCGCGAATTATTTTAACCAAAACGTTCGAAAAAAATGTCCATTTTTTGCACGTTTTGCAATTTTTGACTCAAGGTCAAAGATTTTGAAAAAAATTTGATGTATTAAGGGAGCTGCGGAAAAACTGATGTTTTAAGAGAGCCGTAAACCGAAAAAGATTGGGAGCCTCTGAGATAGAGAGTGATCCTTTCTTAATTGACGAGAAGATACAATAATAAAACTGTGATTTATTTAAGCGCGCATCTGGCTTCACACGAATACGCGTGAAAGCGGAAATTGGAACGCTTCTGCTTGACGCGTATTTGCGTAAAGGCTCATGAAGTGGTTAACCTTCCCGTTTCGATGAAGTATTTTTATTCCATGATTTTTATTTTACTTGAATAATTTGTTTAATTTAAACGTTAAACAAGAATCTTAGTTTTAAAATTATGCCAAAGATAAATCAAAATTATTCACTATTTTACTTAAAATATGAACTAAATAATAAAAACAATATTTCTATATTGGTATTGGTCATATGTGTGCGTTTGTGCTGGAGGAAGATACACGTCCGAGCATGCTCTAAGAGGCTTAGAGGACTTTAGGTCTCCCCATTGAATGCTACCGTTTGTTTTTTAAAGGTTTAAAGTAATCTCTATTAGATACATCCAGCGTTATACAAAAATAATAGAGAAGGTAAAGGTGGAACCGAAATAAGGAAGAGTAGAAAAATTCAATAGAAATTCTTGTGCTTTCTCAAGAGCCTCAAAAATATTAGATGGCCAGAGCCCCACATTTTCTCTGAGAGGCTCTGATACATCATACATTTTAGCCAATTTTATGGAATGCAATTTTCATTTTGCGCTTAGCTCCTTCAATGATTCTGTCATTACCTCATCAACGTCGGGAAAATATTGCCCTTTCAGGTATTTATCTTGTTCGGGAATAGAGAGAAGTCACAGTTGACCATATCAAGCGAATAGAAAGGCTGCAGCATCATAACGATGTCATTTTTTTTCAAAAATTTATTCTATAATTTTAATTTTTTCCATAAACACCAAATCACCAATCACAACAAAACCCATGAAACCATTTCGGTAGCCTTAGAATTAGAAGTCTGCAAATTTTTTGACTAAACCTCGTACCAAATTCAGGATATTTAGTTTAAATTTATACTTATTTCATTTTATATGTCAATATTAACAACGCATTATACCGAGTCTTTAACCGCTGTGGTCACTCTGGTGTGACTACTATAAATTAACTTCACATGCTAGTGAGACGTGCTGAAAACTCGTAGTATCAAGAACCCATAAGTTTCGTTAGTAAATCCGATTGCTACATTTTTGCATTTGCAAATTTATTCGGGGCATAATTATGTAAATTTCTCTAGCTTATCACGAACTCGGTTAGTTAGTGAAGGTTATATTGTATTTAATATAATTGTTTATACCTCGTTAAGCTTTACAACCCTGCATCCATCCATAGACGCCTGTAGAGCACAAATTGGATCTATCTCCGTTACGTAAACCTAAAAACAAAATTATTTATTAATCGTTTATTACGATAGATTATATTTAAATAAATTACTAGACACATACAACACATCCCAGAGCTTTGAGAGCCTGACAGCATCCTTTGCCGACTTCACCGTAGCCGCAGACTACTGCCTGTTTGCCTCCGAACATAAGATCTGTGCTCCTCTTCAACGCATCGATAATGCTCTCTCTAATACAGAATAAACGGATAATTTAATTACATAACCGCTAAACATCTGAAGAGTCTAGCAAGACCCATACGCTCAGCGAGTGAGTGTCTAGTGACTGGTAAATGATGATGATATATATTAATAACGATAATATTATTTACCTGCACGAATACAGATTATCGAATTTGGTTTTTGTGACGGAATCGTTGACATTCATCGCGGGAACACATAACTTCCCGGCTTTACTGAGCTGATACAATCTATGTACACCGGTAACGCTCTCCTCGACGATACCCTTGATCGCTTTGAACGCCGCCGGATGTTTCTTGAGCATTAAATGAGTGGCGTCACCGCCGTCGTCTAAAATCATATTCGGCTGCCATCCTTCAGCGGCTATGCAACGATCGATGCACCACCAGAAGTCCTCTTCGGTCTCTCCCCGCCATGCAAATATGCTATAACCTAAAATAAAAATACGAATAAAACAAATGCATAATAAATATTTGAATTAGAATAGAATATTATATACCGGCTTCGGCGAGAGCTGCAGCGACTTCGTTCTGCGTCGAATAGATGTTGCACGCGGCCCAACGAACGGAGGCACCCAACGCAACCAACGTCTCGATGAGGACGGCAGTTTGAGCGTTGATATGCGTACAACCGACAATCTAAATCAATACGTTTCATTAATAATTACATATTAATTTGCATGTAGTTTACGATCGATCTACATACCTTTGCATTTTTTAACGGTTTATCCTCGCTCGCTCTCGTCCTCAATGCGACGATGCCGGGCATCTCCTGTTCGGCGATCTCGATCTCCCTTCGTCCGAACGCATGCTGATTGATGTTTCGTACGCAAAAATCTGTGAATTCCTTCGACGATTTTTGCTGTTTATCCCGCGGAGAGATTTCATCCTCAGAGGAACTTGAACCTGAAACAAATTACAAAAAAAACGTCAACGTTATGTGATATATCCGCATCAGATATTTGAATAATTTTGGACAAACGGGATTTTCATTGTGATGTAATTACATTTAGTATTTCCTGCGTGTCAAATATACGGACATAATGAGATTATGAATCATCGGTGAGTATTGTGTGTTTTACAAAGCGTAATTGTATTGTATTATGTATTTTTTTATATGAAAACATGTTGTATTTTGTGTCGACATAGTGATGAACATGAGACTCGATCTTAACCAGATACAATTCTGTTTAATGGTGGGAAAGGTATGGAGAAAGATGTAGAGTTTATTGAACCACACTCCAGAAGACTTGCGGATGCTATCGAGTCTCTATAATGCTACAATTATCAAATTGCCGAGAACAACTAATATCTGTCCTAGTAGTTCAACTAATTAGTATCGTAAGTACATATCCGAATGAGGAGTAGATGTTTAGATAACTCTACATTTTGGATGGACAAGTGTTACTTAACTTTAAATGACAATTCTCTTTAAAAAGAGGAAAGAAATGTAAATAACGGAAGAATTGCTTATCCTATCAATGGAGAAACTTTCTCCGGAATACTTTTCACTGCGAAAATCGTCTGATTCCTGTTAACTACTTATTCAATTTCATGTTAATGCCGGAATAGGCTCAGATTGGATTATCTACAGTTTGAATTAATGTCCAGGGTCTAAATCCAAGCTAAAACAGCTAAGATAATGGTAGACACAGTATGATAAGGACATTATTAACCGATCCGTCACGACGGCTCAAAAACAACAGAGTCGTCCGAAGGGGGTCAATTATAGACCCCAAGCATTTTAAGTCAAGATATTGTAGAATTCTTCGTGATATTTTAAGAATAAAAATAGTTATTTATGATATGCTTCATAATTTGGTGGATATTTTGGATTTCTTTACTAATCAATATGACGCGTTATTGATACGCACACTCGGCGATGTCCAGCCGCAGACTGAGGACACGCCGTCGACTCAGAGTTCACGCAACACGTGTCAATCGCACGGTTTCACTCGCAATTTGCACATCGTACCGGATGCGAACGATAAAAAACATCACGCCCGTGGCAACAGAAGCGAATATTTTTTATTTTTTTTCGCAATTACAGACAATAAATGTAAATGATTATATTTTTTTTTTAGATACATGTTGGATTTATATTAAAATAGGTATTATCAAAAACTTGGGGTACCCAATATATACCCCATCGGCACGACTAACTTCCACTTCTTTACAAAAGATTGTAAGCTTCTGAGCATTGCCCAACAATGTGACAAAACTGTAATAGTGTAGAAAGACGTTGTCCTGTCTTTATAATGTTTACAATTGAACCTCTTGGAGGTAAAGGATTGTTCCACTTGGTAAAAATTGATAATACAGTCAACCCTCTTATAGCGCTGAGATAGGGAACACACTATAGAATATTAGGCATACAGAATGTGGCGTTTTTGTGAGTTTTTTTTTGTGAACATTTTTCCATTCATATACAGCTTTTTCACGTCAAATGTTACCTTTAAAAAACAAATGCATCCTTTTACAAATCAAATGCACCCTTTTGCAAATCAAATAAAACTTTTTGCAAATCGAATTGACCCTTTTAAAAATTAAATTTGAATCTGATGTTTCGAATATATTTCATCAAAATCCAGAAAGTGATTTTTCAAATTTCTATACTGTTAAAAAAACGTAATTAGTGGAAAAACGTAAATTCGGGGTTAGATTCGCGGTACTAAATATAGTGGAACCCGTTTTTTACGTTTTTGAAGGCACTGATAAAAAAGTATATTTATTGAAAAATATTTAATTTTTAAAAGGGTCAATTTGATTTGCAAAAGGGTGTATTTGACGTAAAAAACTGTATTTTAAATAAACTCGTTATATTTTTAGTTTAATTTAGCGTTTTGTATAAAACGGCGATCTAGAAGGTAGGAAAACTATAGCTGCGAACGCTATAGGATGGTAGAACTATAGATAAAAGTGTAGTTAATTAATAAAAAAAATAGTCAAATAACTTGGGGTCCCAAATATACCCCATCGTCACGGCTAGATTAATGAGTACGTAGAAGCGTCTTAGCTAGTAACGACATCTGTACTCGAGGAGACGTTCTTATACTAAAGAGGTCATTGACGGAGCATTGGCTGTATTTAGAGGTATGAAATGAATGGAATTAGATCAGAGGAGACGCATTAGACTTTGCATAAATGATTTCATAGAACGTATTATTCATGAAAATGTTCATATGCTATCTGTTCATAAACCTAATATAAAAAAATAATGACCAATTTAAAATATTAGTAAACCAGACCATAACCCATGTGATTCAATATCTGGCGCACGTGACTTATGTATGCCATAGATATCTGCACATGTTTTTATTTCAGGGGTATTGCACTACAGGTAGCAAACAAAATATTTAAAAAAAAAACATATATTATTTTTTTAAAAATTGCATTCAAATAATGTCAATGAAATATCGAATAATTAGCTGAATTGTTAAAAAAAAATTACGACATTAGTTTCGAATTTGTATCGACATTCTCAATCAACCTACCATGACCCAGTTAGCAAATACTATTTCTGTGTCATTTTTAGCTCCAGTTACTGTAGACTGGCCTGCATATGGCCAATTATCCACGGGGACAAAGCTGCAATTTCACTACTCGGCCGACCCCAGCTTTGCGAAAATCGACAATAAAATAATCGCACAAGATTCGTTAATCCGCTTACGACAACTTAAGACATCACGTATGATACGCATTACTATGTCGTAACGCGATAGTCATGTGGAAAATGGTGTTATCATGTTTTCCATATTACACATTCAGATGAGAATCGTTATGCAAATTTTAAGACACAGAAGCCCTATTCATAAACAAATAAGGTTGTTTGGCTGTGGCATTAGTTTCGAATATGGATAATAATGCGAAATAAGCTAGTTATATAATCATGAGCGATGTAAAACAATAATTTTACACGATTCTTTGTTGTTGGAACCTATCTGCCTATTTATTAGGTGGACCGAAAAGTAATCAAATTTTTTATTCCCACAAACAAGGACCATATTTATTGTTAGTGACGGTCGAGGGATCGGAATTGGCACTTCTCCGGAAGAAAGCCTTTGTATTTTTCATACAGGATTATTCAATAGCACCCATTTCTCATCTCCAGTTACAATTCGCCGCAAAAACGGGTCGGCTTCATACCGAGACAAAAGAGACGCGCAGATGGTACGCCGTTGATCAAGCGCCGTTTCTGTCAATTCACGAGGAACCCAAATTCCTTGCCTGTACAATTTTCCTATGCGACGAAGATGATTCTGAAATGTAGACCATGGACAGCTAATCTTCAATGATAATTCCTGAATTGTTTGCCAAATATCTGAATCCAGCATAGCCTTCAGGATATCATCATCTACTCTGGCCGCGTGCGACATCTTTGAGATTCCTATGTCCATTTTTAAACTTTTTAAACCACCGATGACACGTGTTTAGTTGCAAAATATCCCCATAAGTATCGTTAATTTTTTTAACTGCTTCGTTTGGCTTTATTCCTTGATCGGACAAAAATATCACATAATGACGTAAGTATATTCTTCTAACTGTGGATGAGCTCATCGAAAAAATTTTGATTACTTTTCGGTCCCCCTAATAATATATGGAGGTTCGAGTCGAAATTTAAATTATCCGATGTTCAATGCATGTTAAAAAACAATGGTCGCTATAGAAAAATATTTGATACGTTCCGCTGCTTAACCTCAAGTCTTATAAATTGTTTTTTTATTAGTTTTAAAAAACAACGATATATCGTTGTTCAGCAGGCAAAGAGTTATAATCAATTTATATCCCAAAATACCATATTTCATCGAAAATAAGTAATAGCATGATTACTACTTCAAAAACAAGCCCCAGTCTTAATAAACAAAGCATTCTACTGCATTAGAAGGGGCAAAACTATGTATATAAAATACTGCGACGATTCTCCCTAGTGCAAAAACGATATATCGTTGTTCAACAGTCAAAGGGTTAACGGATTGAAACCAATAGATACGGATTTTGAATAATTGAGACGATATTTCAAAAGAAGATGGCATTATTTTATTGTAAATAGTCATAATGCGTCTTTTAGAACAACAATTTATATAAGACCCGGTCTTATTTTTAGTGGAATACAACATTTTAATAGTTTTCCGTTATTTATTCGATTATTTTTGTTGTTTTTACACGTTCTGGCTCTAAGTTCTTGTTTTTGTATACCCCTTTCTGACGTATCTTGACATTTGCAGCTGTATCAGATGTTTTAGTGGACGGGTAACCCTTCTACAACACGGTTTAGCGCTAACACGATCATATATTACAGAAAAGAACCTAACGCGACTTTTTCTACTGGCTCTGGGTATGAAATAACACGATTTCATATAACACTGCACTTTCTAAAAACCTATTTACCGTGTTATATGAAGTTTTCGTGTATCCGACAATATGGAAAATAAGGATTGATTTTAGCAAACGTTAAAACAAACGATCAACATAAAAAAAATGTGATAAATCGGCATTTTTTTTTAACTATTTTAGTTTCCGTATTCACCAGAGATAGCTTTCTGTGACTTTTACATATTAATGAAGATGAAAAAAAAAACGTAAACGGGCGACATTTTACTAATATTGAGGAGATAAATACAGAATCGTTGAAGGAGCTCAACACTATATCGAAAATAACGTTACAAAAATGCTTCGAAGATTGGAAAAAAGGGTTGTCACAGTTGCATACTATTCTGAATGGTATCCAATTGTGAAATGACGACGTTTTTCCAACGTTGAGGATATAAAAACGGAATCGCTGAAGGAGCTAAACGCTATATCGAAGATTACGTTATAGAAATGCTTAGATGATTAAAAAAAATGTATAAATTTTAGTTGTGGAAAATGATATAAAACATGGAAAGTTTTGTATAAAAAATGACATTTCTTTTCGCTTCTTCTTGTGAATCATTATTTTATAAATATTTTTTTTAATAAAGCTTCCGCTATGATGCCATAGCCTTCGTATTCATCAGACAATGCTTCCTGCGACTTCTTCGTATTAACGCGTATGGAAAAAATATATAGAAGAACGACGTTTTGCCAATATTCAGAAGATAAACAGAATTGTTGAAGCAGCTAAACGCTACATTGAAAATTGATGATGATTTTTATTTGTGGAAAGCGTTTTTGGTAAAAAATAACGCCGATATGATGCTGCATTCTCATTCTATTCCCGAAGATGAATAAAAACATGAAATGACGACGTTATTCAACATCGAGGAGATAAAGTGTCCAAACCAGTGACGGATTTCCCCGTAGGCGCATAAGTCGTGCGCCTGGGGCCCCATTAATTCGGGGGCCTCAAAGCTCAGCTTTCATAGCGATTTTTATTATTTTTTAAATATTATTTATCATAATAAAAATAATAAATAATAATGCAGTATTTCCAAAATTAAATTGATAAATGAAAAAAAAGCCTCAGGGTTCGAAGGCCACATAAATAATAATAATAATAATATGGCATTACAAAACGATGCCCTGGGGCCTCAGGGGGCCCCTGAATTTTTCTACAAATAATAAATATTGGTAACATCGAGATCGCTAATATCGTTCTTTGAGAAAATAAAAAAAAGAAAAAGAGAAATAGCAATAAAAGTTTAATTTTTTTTTTAAATAAATTAATTATGTATCAATTGAGTAAATACACGTGCGTGCAAAATGCACATTATAGGGCGTAGCGGTATTGAAAATTTTTGAGGTGGGGGGCCTCAAAATTGAATCGCGCCTGGGGCCCCCCAAGTACTAAATCCGCCACTGGTCATCGATCAACACTTATATATTATTGCGGAGCGTTTCTGCCGACCTTCGGTGGACTCGGCGCCTATCCCGTTCGGCAGCGACGTCCATTTTCCATGTACGCGATCGCGAAACGGATCCAACCGCGAAACCAACGACCATAACCCGTCCATCACACGAACGGTAGACCGAACGGCGGACCGTCTTCCGATTCGAAGCGGACCATCACTAAATAAAAAATATATAATAATCATACTTACACCGAGACATGTCTCCGGTTTTATTGTTTTATTGATGCAATCACGGAAGAGGAAAAAAAATATGCGGCGTCCACTAAATCACATGATTTACGAGCCAATAAAACAATTGATCCGCCACTCGCCGAAAAGGTTATCAGCGCACTAAAAACCATATATACATTGCTGTTATCTTGTTGTGTTATCAAAGCGCATGATCATAAAAACGTTAAGATGCTGAGCAAATTAACTACTCGTCAAAATAGATAACGCAGAGATTTTTTCTTAATAACCTCTTGAGCGACGGATGCGGCGAGAGGAATAGAAAGTGGGATAGAATGAGAGTGAAGAATGAAACTGGTGTCGCTGTGTGACGTCGAGCTGTATGACTGATTCGAACAGCGACCGAATCTGTCCATCTATGGACGAATAGGGTCAGGGGTCTTCAGCGCCGGATGGACGCATCGGGTCCAGATCTATTAAATTCACGAGAACAATTATCCGGCGCCGAATGCGTTATCACGTGGTTTCCGAGAATAGATTCGAATTTAAAACTGCGGTAACGATAACGGCTTGTTTGGACAGAATCAAGTGGTACACGATTCCGTCATCTCGCTGCAGATTGCTGCAGAAAGATTTAATCACGCAATTAAAAACATAATAAAACAACTAGAGCGACGGCGGAGAGGCGTCGATTATTTTTTTTTTGCATATTTGCGGATGCGTATTTAAAAAAAAAATAAACTGATTCATTAGCGTCGCGTCACGACGACCGTTTAACGCATTTCGTTCACTACAGGGTGACCGCGATTCGGCGACACCTTTTCAAATCGCGATTAATGTTTAATTGATATTTGCCGAGATTTTTACAGCAGCAAACTGAATTGAAACGGCACCGATGGCGAACTGATCGCCTATTTACGTAACACAATACTTGTTCCATTGTACCAAGATTCATTACAGGTGTTGACAAACACGGACCGCAAACAAAAATCGGGCCTTCTTGCAAACGTCAATAGAAAACGCGCGGATTTCGATGAAAAACGCGGAAAATTCAAACGAAAACGCCGGAAAATCGACGCAATCCACATCCAAATCGCATAGCATTTATTATCTCATACAATTAATTGCGAAAAATAAATTAAAAATCCATGTCTTCTCCGCTCTTATCATCCGATTTGTATGGACGTCTTCTGTCTGCGCAGAACAAAAGCGTCGGAGATTTTTTTTGTCTTAAAAATAAGCACAGGCGCGACAGCCTCACACCATACGTGTCTCATGTCAACGCTCTATTATACGATATATATAGCGCTTCTCAAATGTGTTTGCAAATTAATGGTAATTCAACCGAATAGAAGAATAAAACAAAAAAACACTTTCGGTCGAGCCTGTATTACAATATTTATTTGCACTGTCGACGTCACGTGACATTTTTGCGGGATTTAATCAGTGCCGCGACGTTTGAGAGTCGCTGATGTAATCATCATTAATTTATAACTATAGCATCTGGCGAGTAGTTAGTTGAAATCATAATTATTCTGCAATATACAAGGCAGTGGTTATAAACTTATTTATTTGAAGCTCTTTGCAATGAAAAAAAAATACGCAATAAAGCAGGGGTTGGAAATCTATTCATATTGAAAGGCTGCTTTAATTATAATTTACAATAAAAATATTTTCATTAATTTATTTTGAGTTAAACTCGCGAATAAATTTGGCGCGAAATCGCATGCATCTATATTTGTGTGCAGCTGCAATATTGAAAAAATAATGATAATTATATAAAAAAAAACACTAAGTTTTATTAATAAAAAGCGCATACGATATATGGAATTTGATAACACTTGATAATTATAGCAAAAAATAATGAATCGACTCTTTTATGTTGCCATGTTTAATTCTCTAATTTTTCTATAGTACTAAACTAGTAAACAACATGCCACAATTTTTTTGCACTTGTCTAAACAGTCTGAAGAATAAATATTATAAATAATCATTGACTTTTATTGTTTGTAATTGCGGAAAAAAATTAAAACAACAATATTCACTCCTGTAGTCACGGTCGCAGTGTTTTCTCGCTCGCATTCGGTACGATGTGGCAAGTGCGAGTGAAACGTATACTAGTGACACGTGCCGCGAGAATTTGGTAGTCGGTCTACCGGCTGTGTGTTATTAGAATAATCCTTTTTTTTAATAAAAAAGATGAATATTTCATCAATATCTTGACATAAAATGCTTGAGGTCTATTTTCCCTTATATAGACCTCCTTCGGACGACGCGATTGGTTTTGACTCGCCGTGACGGATCGGTTAAATTACTGAAAGAGATAAATAATTTTTAACACATTCCGGTCCGCTGGGTTCCGCGCCGAGTTTTGCGTTGGGCCGGGCATTTCGCGAAAAAAATAGCAAAAGTTAAGTACTTCAGTTAAATCGATGTAACTCTGATACCATTTGCTACGTCGTGCGGCCCTTTGTTGTGTTCGTAGAAAATACCTTCAAGCAAAAAATAATAGTTAATAATAAAAAATATAATAACAAAATTTTTCAAAGTGTGGTCTGCGTATCAATGAAATATAAATGATTTTGGTTTAACATCAGCGCCAATGAGACTCGAAAACGCGTCCCCCGTACTTCTATGTTGGCCCGCGAGGACGCGTATTCGAGTCCTCCGGACCGCAACGTGTTAAATATGGTAGTTTATAGAAAGTATCTCCTGCAGTGGCGGATATATAGGGATGCTCATGATGCTGGAGCATCAGGCCCCCGATCATTGGGGGCTCTAATGGGGCGTCAAAACCCGACTCAATATTTTATAGACTTTCGTATTCTTTTTTTATGAGCTTCAGTTTCAGCTTCACTTGTAGGACAAGATACATTTTGTGTTTCTGTAAGCCACAAAAAGTCACCCTTCGCCACTGAACTCCTGTATAGAAAAAATTGCATTATCATCATTCAGTTGTTCCATTTACTTGGGATCAGATTTCAACACCAATCCTTCGAACGTATACTGTTACCATCTGTAGACTACAGAATAGTAATTTAAAGATATTACAGAAAGATCCTTCCACCGTATCCGAGGCTGGCTGAATATAAGCAGAGGATTTCTGTACCCACTTCTTTCTTGCTTTCTTTTATTTTTTTTCTTCTCATTACTAGGATCAAGTTTCTCTATCAGTCGCCTCCATAGTATCACGTTGTTCGATGTGGTTTGCCGGATACTAGATTTCCAACATATTGCAATATGACGTATTCGCTCCGACATTCCAGAACTGGTATTTTACCCACGTTCTTTTCCTCTCCAGTATTAGGTATCCGGTTCATTTGGATCTTAACTAGGATTAGTGCTATTTCCAAACTCTCATGTATGTGCCTGTTTTAACTCTTGTTCTTAAATCATTGCGGTAAAATGACAAGCCTTCTCTGTTTACCAATTCTGGTCTATATTTTCAAGAGCCATGTTTAATTTGATTGAATGTTGACAATATCGTTCTGCTTTAATTATTTGATTACGTTAACAGAGTTCGAAATATAAAATACCCTTTCAATCCCACCAAACACAAAGGATTAACTTTTTATGGATATTTCTTATTCGGTCAACAATCACTGCAAAAATTAGTACACCAATCCCTCGATTTACGCGGTAGCTACGTTCCAAGAAACAAATGCGTAAATCGAAACCGCGTAAATCGAGACTTCAAGTTCATACAAAAATGATAGATAGGTTCCAGAAAATAAAAATCCGCGTAAATCGAGACTTCGAGTATCATATAAAGTAACGGGATAGGTTCCAGAAAACCGCGTAAAACGAGGCATAAAAAAAATACAATTTTATTAAGAAATAGATTTAATAAATCGACATTTAAATTTTATAACATCTCTAATGTAAGGAGGTATATTTATAACTGATCAGGATCCGGAGGTGACACTTCTGTAACAGTTTTGTTTTTTTTTTAATTGTAAGAACAGTAGATTCATTCAGTTTATAAGTTTTTGCAAGAGATGCAAAACTTACAACAATATTTGACGTACTGCACGTGCAATGGAGGGGGTTACAGACGTCTGGTCGTTGAAGTGGGAGTAATCTGATGCAATATATGCATTTGAGTGACACTTGCCACAAAATATGTTTGATTTTTTAAAAAGATATTGTTTTTTCTGACCGCGTAAAATAGGTACCGCGTAAATCAAGGGATTGGTGTAGCTTAGATCGAAAAATGGCGTATAGTAAAATATCCTAATATAAAGCAAATATCTCAATATGGATGATTGGTTGACACACATCTTCACTGCTATCTCTTTGATGTTTTGATATAGATCGGTGTCATTTATGACTTTTAACTTGTCGTAATCAGACTTCAAAGGTCCCCGCTCCGAGGTTTATCAGTCAGATCGGAATTTTGTAAACCATTTAATGTCTGGTAAACTTTAAGGGTATTTTCTCCATACACCTGTTTTTAGTTGCTAGGCGTAGTATTACTTTTGTGGAATATATACAGGACACAATCGGCTGACATTTTGAAAAAAAAATATAAGGGCTCTCTACTGTACCCTGGCTAGGCCAAAACTGAATAGAAAATAGAATTGATTTTTTTTGCATCGACCCTATAGTTCTATAATCAAAAAAGAGTAGTTTTGTACATATGTCCCTAAAAATACTGAAATATTAATTTTTTCCTCTTTTTAATAAGCACTAAATAAATGCCGTCTTAAATGTGTTAAGAGTTACACTGTTTTAAGTCTTTCATCTCGTTTGATTTTGCTCCTTTGTAGACGTCTTAGAGACTCTATTTGTTTAAGAGGGTTTTTATTTAGTTTTTAGTATGCTTTACTTCGTCTTTAATACGTCATAGCTTAGAGGTAATTACAATCAAATTATGATTAGTATTCAGATGGGTGACCATTCTGAATACTTCTGAGTGACGCTGGTCAACAGAGGGGTGGGGTGAAGCCTGAGGACCTTCATTTCACAAAAAATAATTGTCAAAAATATAAGCTGGGAAGCGGGCAGCAGCGCTCTTCAGTATAAAAAACCACTGCGGTGCAGTAGGCAACGGGAAACCACTGCACTATATATTCCCATGAAAACCATGTCCATGGTCCTCCATAAGGGAAATCATACACATGGTCACGATCCTCAGAAACGAGGGAAAGTGGATTAATATCTTATATAAAAATATAATAATATGTAATCGCTTCACGACTCAAAAAAAAAAAGTATGCTTTACATATACTTCCTAAAAAAAACAGTTCAGCTTAGTCCGAGTACATGGCATTTCAAGCTACGTCCCCTTCCAATTCGCTCACGTTAACAAATACGAGAATGAGAATGATATCATCAATAAATAACCTTCATCAAGCAGATATGTTTATTTATTTATTTGATTACGATGGATGGATGACATAGCAGAAAGACTCTAAAGCGCCATTTACCCATATAAAGATTCGATAAAGATTCCGAAGATACAAGGGGAATGAGTCTCTCACACTAATATTCCCCCAGTGTCAAACCAAGACACTGGTTAATTTTAATATTACTTCAATTGGATTGAAAATTATATTCTTTATTTTTTAATTATTTATACAACGCAGGATAGATGGCATTAAATTGATTAATTCCAACAAGTTAAACTACCAACATAAATATTTTACATGTAATGGACGTCTTACCCACCCCCTAGTCGGTGTTGTAAAGAATTCCCTGAATTTATAGTTTTCGTCGGGCACCTATCCTAGTACCAACTTTGCTCAGTCGCGGTAAATTTACATTATCGAAATAATATCCATGTTACCTACAAGCCATAACACTGGTAAATGTTCTTCAACTTTCACTATGATGAATGAATGAAAGTGGTCCTTGACCAAATGTAGATCACTGCTATCCGGAGGGCACTACGCTTCTTCTTCCCCGGCCCTGGCATTACTCTCACGTGTCAGGGTTTCGACGGCGACCTTCTAGGTTTCTTAGGCTCTTCTAATACTGACCAGGTCGCCAGTCGCGAGTTGAGCTATCGGGTGAGTTGTAGCAACAAATGTGGGTAAGGCCGATTCGTAATTCTAATTTTACGTAGGTCGGGTGCTAGAGTCCTAGAAGATCTACGGTACCATGGTTGAACAAACCGCAATCGCTACCACATCCGATTGAGAATACAACACACAACTCCCACAACGTTTGCATAACTTACTCACAACATTGTATGAATCTGGTTGTTCGGAAAGTCATTTCGTTTTTCCCGATAGAGGACTTAATTGCATTTTTTACAGCCAACCTCACACTTAAGCCGCATAAGCATTATATATTTTGACAGGTGATATAGCAAGGCTTGCTTGGGAAAGAGTTCGATTGATTCTACGCAGTAGTTTTTGGTTGGTTGGGTTTGGTTTTCGAATATGAAAAGTGGAAAGCAGCATTTTCGGCATATTTTACTTTTTTACTAGCGAAAACGTAAAAATGCTGTTGAAGCAAGAAAAAAAGTATACGATGAGTGTGGAGGAGATGTATTGACAGGGCGCCAGTGTCTAAACTGGTTTGCAAAATTGCGATCCGGAAATTTTGATGTTGAAGATGCACCACGTTCTGGAAGGCCAGTCGAAGCTGATGAAGACACAAAAAAATTATGCAAACCGGCCTGTGAGATCGCTGAGAGATTAAATTGATCGAACTCAATCGTTCATGATCATTTGAAACGCCTACGTTTAATCTCAAAGCTCAACATAAGGGTTCCTCAAGTTCTTACGGAAAGAAATTTGTGAAATCTGTGATTTGCTTCTCAAACGTCAAGAAAATGATCCATTTTTGAAGCGCATCATCACTGGGTACGAGAAATGGGTTGTCTACAACAATGTTAAACGCAAGAGATCATGAAGTAAAAAAGATGAACCGGCTCAAAGCACTTCGAAAGCCGATATTCATCAAAAATAGGCGATGCTATCTGTTTGGTAATAATTCACTTAAACAGAAAAGGTGTATTGTTCCACCAAGATAATGCAAGATCTCATACAAGTTTGGATATACAGGCGGACCTCAGCTTTCGCACAATTCGCTATTTCGCACATTTTTGAAAAATCTTTTTTTTTTCTTCAAAAATTGTTTCCAAAAAGGCAAGGCATAGTGATGGATGGATGAAATGGAGAAATCTTTATGTTATTGGATAAGTAATCAAAATTAAGAAAACATCCCTCTGAGTACTTCAATGATTCAAGCTAAGGTTCTTAGTTTGCATAAAGATTGGAAGGCTAGACTAAACGAAGATTCTAACACAGTTTTGTAAAGTAACGGCTGGTTTTCAAATTTTAAAACAAGGTATTCTTTACACAATATTAAATTCACTGGAGAATCAGCTGATGCGGATGAAGATGCTGCAAAAGACTTTATTTCGTCGTTGTCCAAAATGATTGAAGATGGAGAATATACCTCTTCCAAATATTCAATGTAGATGAGACTGGTTTATTTTGGAATTATATTGTCTAATCGTACATTCTTATCAAAGGACGAATCGGTTGCCCCTGGTCATAAACCTTCTAAACTTAACAGTGAAGATGTTAATGAGATGATTGAATTTCATTCTGAACCCTTAACTAATGAATTTCTAATGGACCGACAAGAGAACGAAAATAGTATACAAATTAAAAGTGAGGAAGAAGAAGAACCAGAAGAAATCATCAAGACCTTAACAATAAAAAAACATGAACGAAGCTTTTACGCATCTCGAGACATTTTTGAATATTATGGAAGAATGTGATCCCAATGGAGAAGGCATATCTCAAGTGCGTAGGGCGATCCATAATAGTACTGCTTGTTACAGAACTCTCTATGAAGAAAAGAATAAAGTAGTAAAATACAACTAACCCTTGACAAGTTTATTAAGAGAATATAATATTTATTTAATATGTACGTAGTTAGGTACAATTTTTTGTGTTTTTTTTTAAACATCCCTCTACTTTCGAACATTTAACTTTCGCACACATTTCCAGGATCCAATCATGTGCGAAAGTCGAGGTCCGCCTGTACTGCCATACCCACCATATTCTCCAGATCTGGCACCTTCTGATTATTAATTGTTTCGGTCTCCACATTTTAGACGGAAAAACCTTTAATTCAAATGAGGAGGTCAAAAATCATCAGGGTCAGTTTTTTGCTAGCAAAGAACAAACATTTTGTGAGCGTGGAATCATGCTACTACCAGAAATATGGCAAAGGGTATTGGACCAGAATGGACAATAGATAATTCAATCAAATATTTATTCACTATAAGAAAATCGACTATAATAAGGGTCGACTCAGTCCTTCTCGTCCTCCCCTTTTTGCGTTCAATAACAAGAAGGTTCGAATGTCTCCATCAGTACACTATCTGGGTGTATTGCTGGATGAACACGGTCACTTTTTGTTACATGCGAGAGGTGCGGTTGACAAAGCTAAAGCCGCGTTTTACCGTATTCCTCGCATCGCGCCTAACACATATAGGTTACAAATCACGGTTATTTGCCTATAATTCCATCTTCTGTGGGATAGTAGGGTACGCAGCTGGATGCTGGGCGCACCGCTGTTCGTTGTCACATATTAGTAGAATCCTTTTATCGGGCAGCGCCCTAATCTCACCTTCCGCGCTTATCGCACTTCTTCAACGGTTTACCGTTACTCATTGCTGGCTAGTCCTTCCGCTCGACCTTGAAATCCAGCTGAGGGCCGTCAGTTTTGCTTTAAAAAAAACAGTCCCTGTCGTCGTCTACGCCACTACAATTTGCCCAATCGAGGGCGAATCTGTGGCAACTTTAAAATCACGCGTCCGCGAATCGGCTCTTGATCAGTGGCAGGAGAGGTGGGATTCCTCCCCCAAAGGGCGGACCACCTATCTCTTCTTTCGCAACATCAGAGCCAGGCTTAACTGTAGCTGGTTCTTCCCAGACTTCTGGGTCAATCAATTTCTGACTGGCCACGGTAATTTCAGGGCTAAACTTGAAGAGTTTAACCTCGTAGCATCTCCACACTGCTGGTGTGGGCACGTCTGGGATCGCTGTGGACACACTATGCTGTCCGATGCGGCATTTCTCCAACGGTCTCTGTGGAGGGCCCTATCGGACACATGGACCTGGTCAGCAATGTAATTTGCTACAGGGCATTTGCTCGCTTTGCATCGACTTTCGGAGAGTTGTGCAAAGCTACTTTCCCTCTTCCTTCTCCTTTCTTAAAAAATTTTAGTTATATATTTTAACTTCACGTTTCAAGAAAAAAACTGCTTTTGTTGCATCGATTGAACCGGCCCCAAGCCGGTATATGCGGTGTGGGTGGATGGCAAGGGATGGAACTGTGTCGGACCGGTCTGACACAGCTTCGTCCTGGGTACAAAAGTATAAGAAAATCGTCCTTCATTTTCATGAAAAAAAACGAAAATACTTTCCGAACAACCTAATAGTGTAAAGTAAATAAACGTCGAGGCATTGAGATTTTGCCAAATTCGGCAATCCGACGCGAATTCGCAATGACAATGTATGCTAATCAATCAAACAATAACAGTTGCAGAGCGACAGGTTATCCATGACCCTGATAACAACTTAGCATTATAGCGACATGAATCTAAGAGAACTTACAATAAAAACACAGGTAATGAACGATTAAAGATAAATCCGCAATGTTTGTTGTACTTATCTGCGGATTTGTGTAACGAGCAATCAGAAATAAATAATCGATATGTCGGTAATTCCAGCAATCCCTTGATTTGCACGGTAGATAAGAGCGAAAATATGTAACGCATGCATAAAATATTGCTAAAGCTAGTAAGTTGTTTTGAATATTTTTTTATTACAACAAATATTTTTACCACTTTTTGAGACGTGTTCATGAATTCACAATGAAAATACTCAGACTTTGCTCATTATTAATATTAATTATGTTCTTAATAACTGTAACTAAATTATTCAGCGTTAACACCTGTTTGTGAAACGGCATAGAAATAGAAATATTATCGATTTCTACGTACATAATAAGGGCATTGACTGAGTCTTAATGAAATATTATAGATGCTATTACACATTTAGTTATTTAATTATTTAAATGCATAGAAAAAATAGTTTTAATCATAAAATACAATTAGCAAGATGGAGATATTTTAATTTGATTTTTGCTATGTCATTTGTCAATTGAATTTGACATTTAATCATTGATCTTGTTTGTATTAGAGAGCGTTTATCTTTATGATCGACATTGGTTTATTTATCAAATTTTAATAAAAAAAAACATTTATAATAAAATTTAAATAATAACATTTATTAATAGGACGATTAGAATGTAATAATGATTTTATTTTCATCAATAATTTTAAAATAAAAAAGAAAAACATAAAAAGACGACGTTTTACCAAGATTGAAGAGGTAAAAATAGAATCGGTAAATAATCTAAGCGTTTTATCAAAAATTGCATTCCTAAAATGCTTTGAAGATTTAAAAAATCGTCTCTTTCTAAGAAGAAAATACTTTATAATAAGAAGCAAAAAATTTTCCTCTTCCAGATTTAGAAAGGATCTGTTGTATCGATGGTCCATTTTGGGTTTCATAAGACTTGATGACAAATTATGTTACCGAAGAACATACCATAACTTCTTCACAGTTATGGAAGTTTCTGGATAGCATTAAAAGCCTGTAAAATTTAATACTTTAAACATATTATTAAGGGACCGAAGTATGTATCGCCTTCTGAAAACCATCCGAGAAGGAGAAGGCAGAACGGTAGTTGCACTCGCAAAGGACATCATCAAGCATGTGGAAAAGTCACAGAACCCAATTTTGTAGACATTTTGCAATAGTGATTGAGAGAAAACGTTATAGGAGGGCTGACTGTACACCTTATTGCAAATCAAAATGACCCATTTTCTATTGAAATGTCTATCGAAAAGGGGTCAATTTGATTTGCAAAAGGTGTATTTGAATTGCAAAAGGGTGTATTTGATGTAAAAACCCTGTTTAGATCCGAATACGAAGAAAAATTTATAATTAATTATATCCTTTTTTTGCACTGAGGATACGTTCCAAAGACAATTCATGCAAATATATATGTTGCACATATTAATATGGTAGATACAAGAAAAAAGAAAGCTGGAACTAAACCAAAAATTTTACTATCAACTAGTGATACATCCTATATAAAGGATTTTTAATAGAATAACAAATAGTAAATAGACGCACATAGATCCCTATTTCTAGAGATTAGGCAGAAAAAATACATATTTTCGAATTTTGGAAGAATAATAAAGATGAATATCCTCGTTTATATAAAACCGCAATGGTCCGGCATCACAAGCTAGTGTTGAATGATTTAGTTTACAGTTTAATTTGAAAGAAATAGTTTAAATAAAAATAAAATGGAAGACATTTTAATGATTAGAAGTAACTTTCAAATTTGTCCGAATTTTTTTATATTTTTTTTGGAACGAAAACCGGAACTCAACATGCATTTTTTTTAATTGACCCGAAACGAAAAACAAAATAACGATGATTCCAATTGTGGTCTATATAGACTCCGAGGGGTCGATGTTGACTTGCAGGAGGTCTACGATTAAATAAACTTAAAAATAAACCTAAAATGCAATACATTTCATAGTATACTGACGATCGATAAAGATAGGGTTAAGAAAAGCATATAAATAGGCTTCCGGCCGATTAAGTTTTAAGAAAAATAATAGGGTTCACAAACGAAGATCTTAAGGTGCAGTTTAGTAAGGGCTATCGGCAGTTCTGGCTTCAGGAAGAAATTCGTGTTGCCTATCCTGCATTATGGAGTATCCCAAGAATAGTTTTTCCATCTTCATACCTCGTAGAAAGGGATTTTATCACGGTTGCCAATCTTTTTACTGGGTTTTGGTTTTAGTTGTTCCAAAACCAAATCCGAGTCGAGTGTTATCGCGTGTCGGTATTGGACATGGCAGCGATGGCGGTTGGCACAATCGTGGTTTCTTAGAGCCTACGGAGCTATGATGAGCCAGGCCGCTATCCAGGCCAACTCAGTGACGTGTGTGCTACAGGAGATGCCCGTAGCACCCGATCAGACCGTGAATTAAATACGAATTGGCCCTAATCCCTACTGATTATTATTGTTACAATCCACGCGTTGACAGCTCGGCTCCCGGGCTCATGGCTGGCGACCTGACCCATGTTTGAAGAACCAAGATAACCTGGTGAACGACCGTCATAGTCCTGGCATCAGGGTTGGGACGAACGTGTCTCTGCTGAAGATCGCGTAGTGTCCTCCAGGTGGCAAAGATCCGCCTCAGAGTTAGAAGGCCACTTATGTACAGTGGAACCCCCAACTACACTACTCCGAATTACGCGCTGGATGGAAATATTCGCCGCAAATCCCCCAATTGCGCGGTCGCACGCACACACAGCCGTGCGGTTTCACTCCCCCAATTACACGGTCCCGACTTTAGTGTAAATGGGGGTTATACTGTATGTATGTAAATCTAAATGGCTACTAATATTTTGTGTCTTTTCAATAAAGGTAGAAATAAAAATTATACATGTTAATCTTTTTTACAAACGTCCACTCTACAAAAACCCAATCAATAATGAGAATCATTGTGTCAGCTGTCAAAAACACATTTTAATGTAATGAGTCAATGAACACATCCGTCACGGCGGCTCGAAAACAGCCACATCGTCCGAAGGGGGTATCCCAGATACCCCAAGCATATAAGAAATATTGATGAATTCTTTATCAAATCTTGACATTATTAATATGACGCGTTAATGACACGCGCATTCGGCAATGTCTTGCCGAACGATGTCGAATCGATATCGCACCGTATGCGAGCGAGAAAAAACATCGCGCGTGTGGCAACAGCAGTGAATATTGTTGTTTTTATTATTTTTTTTCTCAATTACAGACAATAAAGGTCAAATGATTATTTATAATATTTATTTTGTGCTGTTTTTTTTTAAACCGTACCAAACAAAAAATAAATCCAACTGTGTCATTTATCACGAGGATTCTAGTTTCTTCGATAATTCGTTAATAATTAACAGAGGATATGATTAATTGGATGATATGATAGTCGTCCTGATTTAAATCCATCATTTGGACACAAACGTCGATTAAAAAATGCGGAATTATATTTCGGTCCCTCATTTACATCACATTTATAAGCAGTAAAAAAAACACGGACAATACTCATTCGTTATCAAATTAGAGACCTGCTGTGAATGGAACGACTAATAATCCGCGAAAAGAAAATTTGCGCGAAAAATATAAATCAAGACCGCGGAGGCGAGGGAATAGAGAAATGGCCGCAAATTACATGGCGAGCCTCCGCAAAACAAAATTCATCATTACGCAATTTTTCGCGGGCATTTGCATTTCAAAAACGATCCAGACCGCAATTTATAAGCGGCGGCGTATGCAAATTAAGCCCATTGTCGTGCCGGCACGGTAAATATTAGTAACAAATTTAAATATCATTCGACGTTTCGTTCTCTTGATCGATGCGAAGAAACCTTGCAAATAAATTCGATAAGACACGTGCCAAAAACCGACGACAAATCTCGACTTTTCACCTGAAATTCGAGTACACTGTACGGCTCGTCCTTAGGGGCAACCGGGGCACTGCCCCACACACATTTCTCATAATAAAAAAAAATGATAATTAGCTGAAATGTGCGAACAGAACCGTATTCGTATGTGTTTGAACATGTTTGTATCATCCCTTGTCACGTGGTCGCTAGCTATGACGCGAACGAGTGTTGTTGTCTGGCCAAATAATGGAGGTAAAGAGAAAAGTTCCGTATTATCATATACAGAAGGTCGCTTTTTGTTTGCTGCATAAATCTGCTCGGGGCAGGTTTCCATATGCCCAATGGCGGATTTATAGGGATGCCTTAATGCTGGAGCATCAGGCCCCCAAAGACGTCACCCATTATTTTAAAGAATTTAGCTTTGTTTTACCTTTTTTGTTAGCTTCCACACTTTTTCGCGCGTCCCTTCAAAGATTTTATATTTTGCTTCCACATATCTCATTCGCCGTTTTTTTAACTGATTCGTCACGGCGGCTTGAAACCAACGACGTTGGCCGATGGGGGAAATTTAATATAAAATGAATGTATGAAAATATACCCCAAACATTTCAAGTCAAGATAATTGATGAATTCTTCGATAATACCTTGGTATTTGTTGTAAGAATAAATATAGTTATTCGTGTATGCTTCATATTTTTGTCGATATTTTGGATACGCGCAAACTCGACAATGTCCCGCGACTAAGGCACGTTGCCGTCACGTCGCACGTGGTATCACTCGCACTTGCGCGATGTTTTTTCTCGCTCGCATTCGGTACGGACCGACAAAAACATCAACAAATATTGTTCTGTTTATTTTTTCCGCAATAATAAAAGTCTATGATTGTTTATATTTATTTATTTAGATTTTTTTAGACAAATACAAAAAGTTTGGGGCATCATCATTTGAGAAAAATCAAAAACTTGGGGTCCCAAATAGACCCCATCGGTACGGCTAGATTAATAGTATTTCTACAATATTTTTAAATTTGTAGTTGGCCCTTATAAAAAAAGTTTGCTCATTCCTGGTATATACAGATAATATACCAGGTTCAAATGCATTTTTTCCTCAGCTGTTATATGCATTGTTTTTTATAATATCTCATCATTAGACAACATCCCCTCCCCCCAATTATATTATATTATCTCTGAAATGTAGTTAGCATCAGGCCCCAAAAAGTCACCGTCCGCCACTGCTCTGAACACGTAGTCGCTAACCTCAGTTTAACTGTTAATCCAGCGTGAACAAGTGTTGTTATTTGCCAGTGTTTGCCAGTCAGTGGAGGTAAAGAGAAGAGTTCCGTATTAACATATACAGAAGGTAGCTTTTCGTTTGCTGCATAAAGCTCTGTTTGGGGCAGGCCTTTATCTGCCCCGCTGGTCTATATTTTCTACGTTTTCGACAATTTTTTGCATTTCCCTCTTCTGGAATTTTAATATCATCATCAACTGATTGATGAGAATCTTTTAAGGTTTACATAATTCGATCGATAGCCGATTATAAATTAATAAATCATTTGATTTCGGCTCTTCAACCTCATCATGCCCCACCTGTTTTTAAAGCCACGAGCCGCCCCTGGTCTTTTCAATCTCGATTTAAATTATAAAGCAGACCGCAGGTTTGTCTGCACGTGAACGTGACCCAGATCCGCAAAGCCATCGATTTTTTTGTCGCTGTTATTGAAATTTAATACCATTTTAATCATGCCGAAGAACCCAACGACGCCTAGATCCACAATGTGAAAAAATTGACACTTCAATTTAATCGTCAATCGTTCTTCATCGTTCAATTCAATGAACGTGCGGATTTACAACTAGCGGAATTGGATGACGCAAGAAGACTCATTAAAGAAGCCATCGAAACTTCAATTAAGACCAATTCAGACGAATAGTTATTGAACTAAGTGTATCGCGTGCTCTTTTTTATTCTTCTTCATCATCGAATCACGAACTCGTCATCTGAGCCCGCGGTCCATTTTGCGGTCTTAACTGCAAGGCGCCGAATCAATTTTCGCATGCATGAGAAGAAAAAGAGTAATGTGCAGCTAGGTATACAGGTTTAACCACAATCACCGATGACAATGACCAATAACCGCGGTCAGATATTGCCTAGCAGTGACGCAAATCGGCACACGGGTTATGTGCAGAAAAAAAGGCCAGCGAAGGCCATGTAAATAAATTGAATATCGTCGTGATATCATCGATCCGAACCTTGGAAGATGAAAATAGCAGATGTAAACTCAATAAAACAAGAAGATGTGCAGTGGTACAGCAATGTTTGAAAGGGTGTGGAGGAAGATTGCGTATATAGTAGTAGAAGATACAGACGATATCAGTTGAAAGACCAACGATGACCTTGAACAACAAGTAGAACGAGTCATTGAATAAGGTCAGATGCACAGTGGAACCCCAAGAACGTTCCACATCAAAGTTTACAGTCCATCCGTGACCTTTTGAATGACGCTGTGGTCATTGATCCGGGCATAGTTGGTAGTGTATTACCATCAACTTCTGTTCAATGGACATTGAAAACAAATCTATTCGATCATCCCAAAAGATTTTTTTTTCTTGTACCTTGGCAAAATCAAGTACATGAGTTTTTTGGAATACGGTATAATAATGCATTTGTATGAGACATGGACGATGGATGCTACGAAGTTGTACCGAAGAATGATGAAGATTCCATGGATGGAACACGTTAAGAATACAAACAACTTCTTCACGTAGACTAAAAGTATCAAAATGCTTCTGCGGAAAGTGGGGAGGTAAACGATGGTTGGAAAGAAAGAAGCTGTCGTGACTTCGCAACATTCGCAACTAGACCCGATTGGGAGGTCCAGAATTGTTCCAGCTCGCCTTAAACGACAATCGTCCGAAAAGGACAAAGGCACATGAAGAAGAAGTGGTTTACGGTGACCCTTTTACTCCCACGGGGCCGATCATCGGCCAACTGATATGCGAAAATTCCCAAGGGGCCGATCATCGGCCTCAAAAAAAAATATGCTAAATATATTTTTTTTCGTTTAATTAAATTCATAATGTTTTATGGCGTGACATGTTAACAGTTTATGACGAGTTATTGATTTTCAACATGCATACAGAATTTTGTTCATACCATTTTTTATTATTTTATATAAAAATGTTCGCAACCCCTGTCCAAAAAACTGATTAGATTATTTATAAGGTGTTAAATAATTATAAGAACCTTTATACAAATTTATTCAAAAAAAGTTTTATAAGTTCATGATATTTGCTATATTATTTTTTATTTTTTCATATATTGACTAAAAACCATTTTCTTTTTTTATTTCCAATTAATTTCTTTACATAAAATAATTCAGTTAAAAATAATTCAAACTCAAAGTTTATATTGTTTTAAGAATAAATATTTTTTTCTTTTGTTTGTTTATGTTTTTATTCATATTTGAAGATTATTATTATCATACATTCCACAGTGAGGGCCCCACAGAAAGAATTATGTTTTTAAACGAATTAGCTGAGATAAAAAAATAATGAAAAATATTGTTTTTTTTATCAAAATTATGTTTGGGATTCTTCATATTCTATGCAAAAAAGGCTGGGATTAAAAGGATTAATCTTATTTTGTATAAAAAAATACATTTCTTTTCGCATAATAAGAATAATAATGCTTAGAACCTATTAACATCATTAGTACTGATGTATATACCAAATCCCAAAAAGGGATTTGGAAAGATTCGATAATAAGAGATTATCGAGCAATATTCGGCTCAAACGACTACTGATTTATGTCAGATTAATAGTGATAGGATTTAGATAAGCTGTTGAGATAACAAATCACGGATGTAGTTAATTAGATATAAATATATTAAACTTATACAAGAGATGAATTACATAAAAATGGTTATTCTCGCTAATATCAAAAGCAACGATACATCGTTTAACAGCCATGGGATTAAATACAAATTGTTATAATGCTCTAGCCTCCGTATTCGTCGGACATAGCTCCCTAGGATTTCATCCTATCCACGAATATGAAAAAAAAGACGACGTTTTGTTAACGTTGAGGATATAAAAACAGAATCGCTGAAGGAGCTAGATGCAATATTGAAAATTACGTTCTAAAAATGCTTAGAAAGCTGACACATGGCTCAAAGAAGCCGTGAGTCAGTATGGCTGTGCTACAGAGTCAGTATGACTGCACCGAATCGCAGCGCGAAACGGCGCTTAGCGGCGAGACCCCCCTCCGCACTCCGCTAGCATCCCTCATCCATCTAATACACGACGCTAGCCGCGCTAATAGGCACCGACCAGATTAATAAATATAAATTATATTTATATTCTCGTATACATAATACTTAATCAATAAACACATATGTATATATTTTTCCTCAATTTGCTTGGGGGTGCTGCAGCTCCGCAGTGTATTCAACAGACCTCGACTTCTTCCTATTAACCGATCCGCCACGACGCCTCGAAACCAACGCCGTTGGCCGATGGGCTTCATTTTGTATGAAATGAATGTATGAAAATAGACCCCAAACATTTCAAGTCAAGATATTGATGAATTCTCCGACAATTCATTGACATTTAAAAAAAAAAGGATTATTCTATGAATAAAAATAGTTATACACATGATATATATATTAGTAGAAAAATCCAAAATATCGATCTAATTTTTAATTTTTCTAGTAATTAATTAATGACGCGGAGGTGACGTGCGCACAGAGCGACGGCCCGCCGCGACTGAGGCCCGCTCCCGGCTCGGCACATGTGGGTTTCTCCACTTGCACTGCACGATATTTTTTCTCGCTCGCACTTGCACATACGCGATGTTTTTTCTCGCTCATATTCGGTACGGAGCGATAAAAAACATCGCACCAGTGCCAATAAAGGTCAATGATTATATATATTTATTCTTTGGATTTTTTTAGACAAATACAAAAAGTTTGTGACAAGTAGGATTTATATTAAAAGAGTTATTCGAGAAAAATCAAAAACTAGGGGCCCCAAATAGCATCGGCACGGCTAGGTTAAGTAAGATAAATAAAAACATGAAAGGGCGACGTTTTTCCAACAGTGAGGAGATAAAGACAAAGTGTTAAAGCAAAAAATCAGCATAAACTGCAGATTTATCGACATTTTTTAACTTCTATAACACTCAATTAACACGTGGCTGCCAATCTTTGATGGATTTTTTTAGAAAAAACGAAAATTCCGCATATTTTATTAATCAAATTGCGTAGTGATACAGATCTAGAATAAAATTGCGATCGCAATATCACCGAATAAATGAATCATCACGATCCTCACTCGATTAAAGATAATATTTGCTCGCAAAACGCGCTAAAATCATATGGATTTGATGCGCAATTCGCGGGAATTTTGCCAAAAACGCGACGCAATAGCGGGAATTTCACGCACTACATAAACAACAATCAAAAATCGACGAATATACGTAAATAATTCATAATTTCACGTGACCTAGAAATTTTTTCATCCAAAAAAACTATTTTTAACGCAGCCGAAACGATCCATGAAGGTTTATTTACACGAGAAAAAAATCAATTTTCAACAGTCTTCGTGTGTTCAACGGATTTAATTGTCATGATGGATGTTTTGATCGTTAGTCGACTGGCAAAATCGGTTTTTGAAAACGCCGATCCGTTACAATGACGCCGAAGCTCGAAGAAAGCAAAGCGATTTGTCCGTTTTAAAGCGTATCGACGGCGATGCATCACTCGTATTAGCATAACTCGGTAAGCCGATCCGACGACAATGGATCACAATTACGACGTCGAGGTGCCACCACTTCGATCTTCGTAATAATAAGCACGACAAGTACGCACATATTTAATTTACGATCGTCGTCGTTGCCAAAAAACACATTATGGCATGCCGCAGTCGGTATTAACCGATTATTATATGCAATCGCGACGAGGATTGAGCGTCGCTGGAAAGATAAATCTATTTAGAATGACAATGCTCGGTAGAAACCTCTTAGCGATCCGTCCGATATCCGTCGTGCACAGAAAATCTGTCGTCCGCGTATAATCTTAAATATTCAAGTTTGCCGCACACCCGGTAAATACATGAATTATTCATCGCCGTTGGTAATATTTGAATCGACTCACCGGTGTACGATGCGGAGCTGTACGAATCAGCTGACGACGCCGACAACGAACGGCTCCTGTATCTGGCCGATTTTTTCAGAGCGCCCGATTTCGAGTCCATTTTGCTGCGGCCCGAGTAGGCGATGGCGCCGTCTATTGATTTGACGGTGGATCCCGGATCGGTGACGGGACTGTCGCACACCGACGATAGATTCGAATTTTTCTCGTGATGTATGTTCGGTTCGGAAACTTCGGCCATCTTTGTATGCGTTTAATTGTGCTAGATAATTTCCGACGGCGTCACGATCGCTACCTGCTCATAGATGCGCTGAAAATAAACGACGACAATGAAAACAAACATCGATCGGAATTATTTTTCAATAGAAACGTGTAAAATTGTGCAGAATCAATCGAATTATAACAAAAAAATAATGCCCCAATCGTATCGTTAACATTTTAATAATGAAATAAGCTGACGAACATGCTTTCATTGCTAATTTTAAATACGTAATGGATTGTAAATGATTGCTGAAGTGTTTTATCGGACAACGAGTAACTGTTCTTGATGATACTAAGTAATAAATAGAAGTGCAAGTGTGAGATAAATTAATAACTACACGGCATACACTAGTAAATTAGAGCATAAACCATGTATCGTATTCTTAAACTTAAGCTTCGATCGAATGAATTATTTTACGAATGAAACTACCATGTTACATAAATCTGAATTAAAATGCATTTTTTACAATTTATTTTAATACGTTACCATATTGAGACAATCTTAATTAAGCAGCCTTTAATAAATTAAATTATTCAATTAAATATACATAGCATAATAGGCAATACGAATCGTGAATCGTCGACAATAATCACGATTGAAGATTCATATTACATAATAATTAAATAAATAAATCATAGTGAGCATGTTAATAACCAATCGGTGCTATGAACTCAATCACTACAGTTGATTGTCATTAAGTTTTATCGTGTTTACATTTTATCAGTTTATTTTTTTTAAAATCCACACACTTATAGATTTAAATGCAGATCTATACTCTATATATATTATATAAATATTTATAGAGTATAGATCTGCATTACAGCTCGAAATAGCATTGAATAAACATTCATTTATGTATTTCTCGATTGAAAATAGGCGATAAATAACGCAGTCGTTAAAAATATGTATACCAAATGTAGTTCGATATAAATATTTTTAAACAAGATGGCATTTCCATCGCATCATCTTTTAATAATATTGTTTTCATTTGCCAAATCGACGGTACCTTAATAGAGGTTGAGATGGCCAAGGGCCGGGCTAGGGAACAGCGAGCGTCGCGTCACAGCCGAACCGACAGCAAGCTCTAATGTCACTGCGGATCAGTATTGCCAGCGTTAAAAAATCAACTACAATAATAAAAAAAATACAATCAGATTAAATCAAATCAATATAAAACCGCATCATAAACGCGATCCAATCACTTAAACTATATAATAAAATAAAGACATTATAATAAAAATATATCTTTATTACATAAAATGAAAAAAAAAAATAATCAATACACGCAATTAAATGATACACATATAATAATCGGCCGTTAACAAATATGTACATATATATTGTTAATAAAATGATTGCATTATCTATGATCATGTCAAAGGTCATAGAAATCTCTCGCTGATATTATTATGACTAAAAACATAAATTAAGTATTTAATTTTTAATTTAATTAATATATTATATTGTTTAAATATTATTAATATAAATATGGTAATGTTAATGGTATTTATTTCCATAGTTATATTATAAATGATGCGTTTTCAATGAATCGCATAATGACGATGATCGTATACGGCGCTGTTAAGACCAAACGTAGCCAACTGAAGAGGCAACGCGTAACCTTGTTGTGCCATTTTGACGTTTTATCTGCTGTCTCGCGCGAATATCTTCGCGGTTATCGTTTTCGACCTGGATCGAACACCAGCATCAATCGTTGATTAGGTCAGAGTCGTTGCCGGGGCTCAATTTATCTCGCTAGACAATACAATCGAAAGGGTAAGCATTTTTTTCTATACCTACCGCATTTTTCCGTATTGCTGAAATTAATTAATAATTTCACAATGTTGAACGATACATAGATACAAATTCAATAGATACGATACAGATATATATTTATTTACCGTATATTTTGCTTAAATAAACGTAGGTTAATTTTTGCTATTGATTGAGCACTTATTCATATGACAAAAAACTATAAGCTTAAGTATTTTAAATGGTAATGGTTACATTTTTATCCTTTAAATTTATTGATTTAGGATAATCTAGGATAATGTAATAATTATGGTTTTTTGGTTTATTTTTCAAAGAATATGTCTAAGATCACTGTGTCGGTGAATGGAGACAATACAAGTAAAAATACACCAGGTAGAATAATCTTTAAATTATTTGCATGTTATTTTTGTGTTACACACGCAAATTTAATTTTTTCATAGAGTTTTTTTTACGATATTTAGTTTATAATTATTTATCCGTTTCATTCGAATCTGTTCTATCCCTTATATATTATATAAGAAATGTGCGACGGATATAATATGTATGATTATAATTTTAGCTACAGTGCTGTCGGCAAATAAAAGTGTATTAATGCAAACGGCAGACAAATTAAAAACAGAAATTCCACTAAAAACACTATCGGTTAGATCGGGATTAAATGGTTTTGTGAAACCGCCGAAATTTGTTACTCATCATCAGGTATATATATTATCAAAATATTAGGTTGAGACATAAATAACTTCCGATTTTGCCGTTTTGCGTTATCGCGTAATAGGAAAACGCCTTTCCGATTGACGAGTGCACGCTTTTCCAGTGTTTTTCATGAACTCTTTGCAGCTGCCGAATGTATGTATCAAACAATAGAAGCTGTCTACCCGAATCGGAAGTTATTTATGACTCAAACATAAATAAGCACAATATTATTGAATAAAAATATATTTATTTTAATTTTTTTTAGCAACATAAAGTCATCAAAATCATGAGCAATCATAACGGAAAAATAACGCAGAGAATTATAAATCGAAACGAGTATGTCGATAATGGCGATGTCTCGATCGTTCAGGCCGAACAGGTAGTCGGTCTCGATTTAATGAATTTCAGAGTCATAAGGTGCGTAATATATTTATTACCCGTTTGCTTATTTTATTCTATGGTTTATTGATGTATTAAATGTTAGATGTGATGGTAGCGATGTAGCGCAAGAGGTGACGGCTATCGACGAAGAGGTGGACGTCGGAGATGTCGTCGTACAGATGTCGGACGACGGACAGGAGACGCAATACGTATTGGCGCATCACACCACTGAAGTAAATTATACGTTATACGCAACGTGTGCAATTTATTGAATGGTTTTTAATATATATTGTTTTTTTAATTGTAGATTAGTGAAGACGGTACCACATCTATCGTAATTCCAGCAGATCAATCCGATTCTCACAGTATGTATCGATGTAGCTATCCAACCAAGTCTCTTTTAATGCGAAAATACAGTCAACTCTCCTATAGCGTTTGCGGCAGTTTTTTGTATAGCGTTCATTTTACAAAACGCAAAATAATAATAATAAACTTAAAAAATATTTGTCAGTAGCTGTTTGCCCCCTTACGTTGCTAGGTGTGTTCTTTTCTTTTTTTGGTGAATCACCAATGTTCCAGGGATATTCATTACAATACAGTTAGAAAATATTTTTCTACTTGTACAGTCGTGGAACAAATTATGATGGTCGCTATCTGAACACTATAGAAGGGTTAGTTGACTGTGTATGACAATGGTTCTTAATTTAAATGCAGTGAAACTCCGTGGATACGTTTTTAAAGTGACTGACAAAAAAGAGCGATTATAAATTGACGATTTATTCTCGCATGTCTTCAATATCTGTAAAATAGCTTATAAGGCCCTTAATATATTTTATAACATCTTTTTATTGGAATTGGATGGATTGAGTTTCTCTATTTCATTGGAGAATTCTCCTTCGGACAAGTTTCCTTGAATATGTCTGTCCATTATATCCAGGGGCGCATCGTCCATATGGCCAGATTGTGTGGCGCACATAGGCTCCGGACACTATCGGTGCGGCAGTGATTACTTCGTTGATTTCTCTGCAGAACTCTCCAGAAAATGAATTTTGATCATTATTTTTTAACTTGCATTGCATCTAAAATAGACACTGAATTTTTTTTGAACTTCAAAATCTGTACTAGGTTTTGCAGTAATAAGCCCTAAAAGCACGGATTTTTCCCAAGTCATGGATATCTAAGCTGATAGTTTTAAAGCAGTTCCGTTTTTACACCTTTGCTGTAACAATCTGACCAGGTTTTAGTAATTCACAGTGAATTATGAACCCAGTGGCGGATTTTCCTTACGCATAAGGCCTTATCCTCACCTGGGGCCTCATAAAATTAAGGGGCCTCAAAATTCAGCTCTCAAAACGATTTTCTTTTGTTTTTATTTTTTTTTCATAACAAAAATAATTAATAATTTAGCAGTATTCCCTAAATTAGATTGATAAATGAATAACTCCATCTATGATATATTTTTGGGTGGCTACAATAACGGTCATATTATTTTTTATTAATAAATTCAAGGGGAATGAGTCTCTCATACTTACATTCCCTCAGTATCAAATCACGACACTGGTTCATTTTTAATATTATTTCAGTTGGATCGAAATTTATATTATTTGTCTTATAATTATTTATTCAACGCAGGATAGACGGCATTAAATATATTAATTCCATCTCGCCAAACTACCTACATAAATATTTTTATAAAACATACGGAGGTAATGGGTCTCTTCCCTCTTACTCTCTGGCCAGTGTTATAAAGAATTCTCTAAATTCATAGTTTTTGGTCAGACACCTAACCAGTACTAACTTACCTCAGTCGCGGTTAACTTACACTATCAAAATAATATGGATGTTAAGCATATTTTATATTTTTAAATGCTTTTTTGTTGGGGTAGTCTAGGGATAGTTAAGATATTTAGAAGTAGCGTGGGGCCTCAAAATTTAATTGCGCCTGAGGCCCCTCCAGTGCTAAATCCGCAACTGACTGAAGGTTAGACAAAGGTTTTTTCTTTCAGTAATGATCTTACTAAAAAACGGATCATTTTTTATACCTGGTCAAAAGAAATGAACAGATGGTTATTCCTTGTTTTACTTATAACCATTGATAACTGAGGTCTTGTTTCAATTTCTTGACGTTTTACACGGTTCGGACTCCCTAATGAGTGCATCAATGGTTATAAGAGGTCTTCTAGATTTTGATTTGTTCTTTAACTCCTTTCACCACTTTTGAAACCATCTATAACACTCGAGGATTCAAGATGTCTCCGTAAATATTGGAAATAGCAAAAAAAACGCACTGGGATGAACCTGTCTATCGTGTTCGTTACTTAAGCTGCGGAAAATATAATATTTTATTTGACCGGGATGATGAAATTCAACTCTTAGCATAAAAAGAGACTTAAATTTCTTGAATTATATTTAAATTAGTATATATATTTTTTTTGTTTATAGTGAACCAGTATATGCACGTCGTTGAACAAGACTCTGTCCCGTTAGTATTTTTCACCGATAAATCTAATAATGTACAGCATCTACAACAGCAACAGCAGCAATTGCAACAGGAACAAAATGAAGAGTTTTTAGATAAATCCAAGTAATTACATAAATATATAATTATAAAATGATGAGCGTTTAATTTTTATCGTTTTTAATATTTTAATTTTCAGACGCCGCAGAAAAAAAGAGTTCATACTGTCCGATGAGATGATAGGATCGCCTAAATTCAAATTATATTTATATTCGTGTAAGCTATGCGATTTTAAATGTAACGCGATCAAAGAGTTGACCGTGCATCGGGTGAGTCTCGTAATATCGTGATTTCCGTGTTTATTAATTTATATGGAAATATACAATTAAAAATATTTTTAGTCGAATAAGCATCACAGCGGAAACGTGGGCCGATATAGAAACACGGTTAGACCGCCAGTGACGTCGATCTTGAATCAGGCGACAGCGACGGAGACGATCACCGCCGACGTTATCTACGGCGTCAATATGAACTACTGCTCCGTATGCAGTTATTCATCTATATCCAGTCAACAAGTACGAATTCATTGATTGTACACTAAACACTCCTATAGCACCCCCTGGTATTCTGAATTTTTTGAACATAATTGACGGTGATCCGTCAGTGCACACACTGATGAGTTTTCATTATAATCTAATTTTAGATTTACTGGACATGATTTTTATTTTTTAAATTATATCTGATACTCTACAGCGGGGATGGCTGGGTTGGCTACCCCTGCTGTAGATGCTCTGAGACGCAATACATAGGTATATCGCACACGTCGTGGTGCTCCTCTTGGTGCAAACTTTCACATCATTATAAAAATTTCCCTTTTGGGGCCCCGTGTGCGCCACACAATATGACCATATGGACGGGCTCACCCATGTATGTAAGGGAATTAGATTTTTGTATACTGGCAACACTTTTCACTTGATATATATTCGATGATTCCCTCCCATTTATTCCGGAGAAAAAAAATCCAGATCTTTTATGTAAGCAGGGGCCTAATATTATTAGGTTCTGCGAATCTGCCTAGCTAATATAGATGAATCCAGTGGCAGATTTAGCACTCGAGAGGCCCCAAGCACAATTTTGAGGCCCCCCATCAAAATATTTTCACAACACTTACATCCTACAATGTGCATTCCACGCCCACGTCTTTTTCTCTGGTATGCTGTGAAACATTTTGCAATATTTTGAATGCTTACTTAATTCATATCAATTTGTGTGAAAAGACGGAGAAAATCAAAATTTAAAAAACGATGTTAGAAATATTTATTATTTTTACAAAAATTTGTGGCCCCCCTGGGGGCTGAGGACCCTGATGGGCTGTATACCGAGGGCCCAGATGCTTTGCATCGTTTTGCCTAAGATTAGCTACGTTCCTGAATCCTTAGGCATATAGGAATACTCGGGCCCCATGAGTTTATGAGGCCCCAGACTGTATCATCAATAGATCCGATATTTATTGGTACTCCTTGCTGCGATTCGGCATCGGAATCGACAATAGGATAACGATAGTTTCTTTTTTAATTTTTGGAGAATTTTTTGGACAAAAATTTTGGAAGATTTCGCGATAATTGATATTAAGTTAGAATAGTTTTACCGTGGTATTTTTTAAATATGCATCAATCTTGACCTCGGTCGCTTCTGGTATAGAATTTTGTTTACCGTACTCTTTTTTTCCTTAGAGTTTTTTTTTTAAATTTACCGATTAGTGTTACATTTTAAATTATGATTAAAATTACTTTTAAGTAATTGAAGTAAAAAGTTGCAATGTCGTTTTCTATTGTTAAAGTACAGTAAACCCCCCTATAACGTCAAGATAGGTTCCACGTTATAGGGGGTTAAGGTTTTTCAATTTTATTTTTTGATAATGCGACATTTTGTAAGTTCATTTTATAAGATTATAAAATATTTTTATGAAAACTCTAGGGGGAACGTTATAGGAGTGTACGTTATAGGGGGGGTTTACTGTGTGCCGAACAGATGAAAAAGTATTTAACCCTTTAACCGTTATGGTCATCCCAGTGTGACAACAGTCAATTCACCGCACATTTATTGCATATAAAGTTATCTAAAAGAACTCGTTGTGTAATATTTTTTTTTTTTTAGGTTAAGAGACACATTAATAAAATCCATCGCGGCAGTAGCGAAGATATGGAAGAGAACGAAGGTACGAGATAATCAATTTCAATAACGCAACGCATACAAATATACGTAGATTTAATCAACTGTATTTTTAGAAGGACGAGAATTGAAAAACAACCGACTGGGAAAGCTGTACGAGCGAGCGTCGTCGAACTCCGTGAATCACCTATCCGTCAACTATTACTTCTGCGAAGACTGCGGATTCGGCTCGAGTAGTAAACACTCGTACAAACGACACCAGTGCTCGCGCAGTTCCAATAAGTTCAACGTGAATTAATAACAAGTGCGGTATATATATATAAATATATATACGCTACCGCCGAGTCATCGTTTAAATTTAATTCTTATTTTTATACATTGCATATGTAGTCTTTAATTGGCAAGCTTTTATTTATCAAATTGTTAGGATGCATAATCTCTTGTACAATATGAACACGATTAGGCGGGTGTTGCGTTCACGCTACGCGAACGAGACGTCGTCGATTCGTCAATGGAATGCCGCGGGACGATCTCTATTCAAAACGTAATTGTATAAAAATTATGTACGATTCGGTTAAAATAAATATTACTTAAATTATATATCTATATTTACTTGTATAATATTAGGATTAACGTAATTAATATTAATTATGTTACGACGTATCGTTTGATCCGGGATCTTTTTGGAAAAATAATCATATTACGCAGCGAGCCGGAGGATAAATATGGGGGGGGAAGTGAGAGTGCTCGATGACATTTTTTTTTTGTTTGTTTCGATCGATAATATCAAATCGCGGTGAATAAATATTAGCGCCGAATATGTAATTAATAAACTGTAATTATTTATTTCACACGATCACATTGTCATAAAATATACAAATATTTTTTTAAAGTATATATATATTAAATTAGTTTTAAAAACAAATAAAAATTGAAACATTCATTGTTGAGTATTATTATTCACTTTAATATTATTAATATGTATATATACACAATATCACATCACATGGTTTTTTTATATCAATTAACCCGTTGTCGTCGTGTCGGTATAGTTACGACGACGGGGTCAAAATAATATTTAATTAAAATTCAACAATATTTTTTATTACGACAACTCGTAGCGCATATTGCTGTCGTTTGAATATATTTATATTGATATACACAAAAGAGAGGAGAATACATACGGACTATGTACAGGATAAGAAATTTAAACACATCTCGATTCTCTTTTACAAAATAATTCAAAGAGAAAAATCAACACTTTTCTCCCAAAAAAAGTCAGTTTCTATCGTTTCTCGGATTTAAAGCTAGTTTATCTTGAAAAAAAAAGATTTATTGATTAGAAATAAATAAAAACGAATTCCACAACACGTCATAGCCATCGTCTTCGTAGATCTTTGGAGAATTTGCGGCTAAATAAAATAAATTGGACCGATCGAGGACGTTAAAAATCACTGTGATTATTTCTCTAACCCTCTGAGTATTTATTATTATTTAAATATCATGATCAATTTTACCTATCGTTGTTAGATCTATCTCATATTTACATAAAAAGAAATAATGATTTATTTTGAAAGCCTGAACAATTTATGGTTACAATCGAAGCTGAAATCAATTTTTTGAAAAAAAGGCGCCTAAAATGGTTTATCAGTATGAAAAAAGGGATGGAGAGTATCTGAATTAATTAGAAATCTATTTTTTGGGATGTGGAATTCATTTCAACGCAAATTTCCAAACCAAGAGAGTGACGAAAAAAAACAAATCTTCATCCCTTACGGCAACAAAGAAACCTTATTTAACGTAAAAATTAAGAAAAACATATTAAATTGGGCTGGGACGATTGACATTTAACCACAATGGTCATCCCGGTGTGACAACTGTATTCTTGTTAAAAATTGGCTAATTCGTGGTTAGTATGAATTTATAATTAATAATTAAGATCATATCTATAGATTTTAGTTTTTTTTCTAATTTTGAGATTGTAAATATATGCTGAAAGTGATGGAACAGGATTAACCCTTTAACGGCTATGGTCATGCCGGCGTGTCAACTGTCAACTATGTACTGGAGGCTTTGTTTAACAGTTATTTGGATAGAAATGTGTTTATTAGATTCCACGGATTATCTAGAACCCATAAATTTTGTTAGTAAACTCGAGTTATAGCTACTTTTTTGCATTTACAAAATTATTAAGGCTAAGAATCCAAAATAAACACCTTTAAACAGAATAAAAGAAATCCAAAATGCATGGAATGAACCACTAACAGTCAGCCCTCCTATAACGAAGAAATCGGGACCATGTTACAGAAACAAAAGACACTCATACAAAATTCAGGAAGAAGGCTTTTTCATTCTTATATTTTTAAATAACCTCATTCATTTATAATTATTTCTATTTACGAAATATAGCAGAGAGCGTTATAGGAGGGTTTACTGTACTCCATCCATCAAGCAATGATTTGAGAACACCCATGCATTTTATTTGTAACTTTCATACACTGAGGGGACTTTTTATCAACGAAAATAAAAATAAATATTTTTTAACTTAAAAAGAATTGTTTAATTTTTGAGTGTCGTGGCATAAGAAAAGTTGCTTAAATTCCATTAAAATGATATTTTAATATAATTTTACTAAGTGGCGGATTTCCCCTCGGAGGCCTAGGGCCTCAATAATTCAGGGGTTTGTTCCAGGGGCCCCAGTTCTCAAAACGATTTTCTTTAATTATTCAAATATTTTTTTTCATAACAAAAATACTCAATAATCTAGTAGTGTTTCCTAAATTAAATTGACAAACAAATAACGCCAGCTATGGCAAGTTTTTCAGATGGCTGAATGATGTTTCGAATCATATGCACTGACTGTCCCGCAGACCATGATCTATGGATTCAGGCGCGTAGCTATCCTAAGGGGCCCTCGGCATACAGCCCTACAGTCCCTCGGCTCCCAGGGGGCCCCAGAATTTTTCTAAAAATAAAAAATATTTGTAACGCCTAGATTGCTAAAATCTATCTTTGAGAAGCTATAAAAAAAATAATTATGTATCCAAAACATTTCACGAAAATATTTTGGGGGTCTGAAAATTGAATTGCGCCGTGGGCCTCTCAGGTGCTAACCCCACTGCCTCTCAGGGAGAGATCACTCCACCGTCTGCCATTATGATAGCTCGGCAAGTTATAAGTGTTTTTTATCAATTTTTATTACTACAAAACGTCTAATAGTCTCTTTGAAGGTGTAATACTTGACGATGACTGTTTTTCTTAATGATTACATGCAATGACATATGCGGAGTCTGATGTGACAGTGAGTACTGTCCGACACCTGTGTGCAGAGCTAGTACCCATGTACGTTTGTTGGGCTTAAAAAGACTTATATTGTTATTTATTATTTAATGTCAATTTTAAGGAAAGTAATTCATTTTATTAAATTATTAAATTTTACCCTTGTGTGCGCCGCACAATCTAGCCATATGGACGGCGCACCCCCGATCGGTCCGAATCCATATCCTTCTTGCAAACAGAGAATCGAGTGTGATTTATCTGATGATGTGAATCGAGCGATACGCATCTCAGATAAATTAAAAGATAAGTTTTTCGAACAATACGGCATTAAAAATAGCTCAAATCACTAAATATTGGCATGTTTAATGCGTTGGCAACAATAATAAACACCAAAGGTTAAGCCTATTGATTTGATAAACAGGAATGTCGATAAAATACACCGCTATCAAAATTTTAAATAACGTCATTACAATAATATACAATAAAATATATAAATAAAAATCGTAACATTTTGTATCCATTCCCCGAATTAATATAAATTTATCATAATAAGAGAGCTCTTACTCAATTAATAAAAAAAAAATCGTCACAGCATTCAAATAAAATTAATAAAATATTCGGCCGCTACGCACGTATTATCGTGCACGGCTGACAGGGCAGACGGACGGCATCGTAATCAAAAACCGTCCGTCTTTTGTTCAATTGATAGTATTTAAATTATACACAGAATAGTAAAGTAACAGATATTTTTGTTAGGACGACTGTTTTCTTCTCATGGTGTCGGCGATTCGAAGTGCGACGAACGGCCACAGTATGATGAAGCCGAATAGTGCGGGACTCACGCCCGGTAACGGCCACCACTTGGGTCTCATCGATAAGACACTCTAATTAAAAATAAAATATATACGTTTAATATCGATTGAAAATGAAATACATACGAATCGATAAACAAAAAAGATGTACTTCATTTGTTTTGCGTCGCTCTCTCTCCATCTGAAGCATTTTTTCTTTGATGTTAGACATATCCTTTTCAAGACTTGCCACAGTCCGTCGCAACTGATCTAAAACTTGGTTATCTAGAAAAATACAAAAAACACGGATTTGATAAAAAAAAGTAAGCAGAATTTTTGAATGTCATCATCCAACAATCTTCTCCATTCTATCCGGTCTGCCGCCACGTCGCTCCATCTTCCGGTAAACTTCAATGATGCAGAGTCCCTCTGTACAAAGTCCAATCACCTCAGCCTTAGTCTTCTTTTCCTCTGGGGACAGGAAGGCTTTGTGCCCAGGATGAAGCTGTCAGACCGGTCCGATACAGTTCCATCCCTTGCCATTCACGCACACCGCATATACCAGCTTGGGATCGGTTCAACTTCAAGGTAAAGACAGGACCACAGAACGTGACTGTAATCCTGCCAGACGAACCCACACCAACAGTGCGAAGATGCTACGTTTAACCTTAAAGTTACCGTGGCCAGTCAGAAATTCTCTGACCCAAAAGTCTGGGAAGAACCAGCTACAATGTAGCCTGCCTCTGATATCAGCAAAGAAGAGATAGGTATTCCGCCCTTTGGGGGAGGAATCCCACCTCTCCTACCACTGATCAAGAGCTGATTCGCGGACCCGTGATTTGTCAAAGATTCAACTCCTAGTTGCGTCGAATACGCCATTCCCCATTTTTATTATAAAACATAATTAGCATCATTAATAGAAACTGTTTCCCATCTTCCTTGAAGGAATTCCTTAATTCCCAAATTCCTTGAAGTTTCACAATAACTTTTTTATACAGTTATGATTATAGACAGATATATTTCAAAAACGTTTTTCTCTTAAACGTGTACTCCGTGGATTTGGGGAGAGGCAGAACTTCCCAGTTTAACTCCGGAATTTGTTTCTAGGGTTGTTGTAGCTTTATGAAACAATTTAAGACAAACTGTTTTAAAATCCCTTTTCGAAAAAACGACTTTAATTCTGGGTACCCCTAATATTTCTCAAGAAAAAATTAGACGTCGGCGTTTTCTTGATATTGAAGGGATAAGGACAGAATCTCTGAAGGTTATATAGAAAATTGGATCACAAGTTTATGGATCACAAGGATCTCAGGACTTGGAACTGTTATTTTCTGGATTTCGTTCAATTAAAAAAAAATAACCGGTTTTTTGTGAGTGATTATTTTTAAAATTTTTATATCAGGACTTTAAACGGGAAGTGAATCGAAAACTAAAAACTGCTAAAAACCATTTTTTATGTCGGAACGAAATTCCGGAGCTGAACTGAAAAGAAATAACAGTTCACGTCTCGTAGGTTCGAAGCCCTGATTTATCCAACAGGGTCTATTTTGTAAGAATGAATGAATGGGGCGATACAGATCACTGATAGCTGAAGGGTTCTACACCATTCCGGTATTGGTCTTCCTCCCCCTAGCCTCCCAGCCCCAGCAGATACATAATCATGAAGCAGAGATTTTGATGGTTGCCCTTCTGGTTTCTTAGACTCTTCTAACATGGGTTAGGTCCTCAGCCCGGAGTTGAATTATCGTGCGGTTTGTAACATCACTCGCATGTGAGTAAAGCTGATACACAACTATTTTTATGTGCGACATAGCGATTGACGTGGACGAATGAATATTAATGAATAAATAAAGATTTTTTGAGAAAAACAAAAATTCTGCATATTTTATCAAACCTCGTAATACGAAACTTACTTATATCATTCGTTTTATCGTACGTAGCGGTCACATGATGGTTTCCATGTCCGTTCGGAATAAATCCGTTTTCGTTGGCGTGCATAATAGGTATTTCGGACTCTTCGCTATCCTATAATTAAAATAAATATTAATAGTAGACGTTAAATTGAAGACGTAGCAAAAAATAAATCAAACATACTTCCACCGTGTCAATGAAATCGTCATCGGAATCGCATTGGCCATTTTGTAAGGGAACATTGTGTAGCGGACTCGCATCCGGAGACCCTGTCGACGTTAAAAATGTAAATAACGAATAACATTTAACCGTATTGTACGTACGAGACTTACCCTCGGACGACGAATAATTCTCTCGTAATTTTTTAAATATATCGCCGGCAATCAACTCCAAATCGTCTCTCGGAAATGGGAGATCGTCGTCGACGGTGTTCATGAACGTGGCCACGTTATCCGTGTACGCCATCGTTTCAACAATCTAACAAAATAATCGGTAAATAATTATCGTAAGACGTATTTAAAATTAAACGCATACCTTGTGGAGCCCGCTGACGTAAGACTCCATCGCTTTCTCCTTCGACATATCACCGAGTTTGTTCCAAGCGTCCCATTTAACTCTGAAAAATACAAAATCGCCATCATTATCACACCGCAACGATTCAGCGAGACACAAAGTTCAAGGCCTGACGGTTACAATAACAATTATACACTGAACTAATTATACGGCAATTATTAACGGCGAGAACAAAAAAATAAATATGAGCGTTCGATCAAATGATATAACCGAGTCAAGGATACGAATTAATGTCCATTTAATTAATGAAATGGCGATTTATTCGTTTCAGTATAAAAAAATTAGACGATTGAATAACGTTCAATTCATATAATTTTTTTTTATCATGTCGTTATTTATTGTTTATAATAAACGGTATTGTTGTTGAATATTTATTGCGCATCGGCGTCATAGCTCGTCAAAATTTAATATAAACGATGATCTTGAAAAAAATGTATAATGTAGAAATAATCGGCTTAGCGTTGTTGATTCATTCCGAATATTACGAGATTTAAGCAAAACAGATTACCGAGACCGATCAGCCTTGGATAGATAGGCAAGTTCATCTATAAAAAGCTGCCGTTAAATCTTCGGACTCATGTTCGCTTTCGATTTTGATAGAAATGCGTTAATATAAAGGTTTTCTAAATCCGTCGGAGTGATTGTAGGACTGTGCCGAGCACTCTCATTCGTTTCCGGTCATATGTCGAATGTCATTCGACATCGACTTCATCATCTTCGTTCATCTTCATCAGTTTATTGTAAAAATACAAGCAAACCTATTTTTTTCTCACTTGTATTTAGTGTATCGGTATACTAGGATGAGGATTCAATGGTTTTTATGAGCGTTGGGATGTGTAATTCTCTACCTGAGAAGGATACAAAAGGTGAGGATGCAGATCAATATGCAACATCATATTGCTTCATGAGGAAAACCCTCAAATGTTGGAGAAAGCTTTTTTTCTGGGGGATGGAGACGTCCATCATCAATTCCTATATTCTG
>JAGXCT010033441.1:0-35925 GCA_022495035.1 Philopotamus ludificatus | reverse complement strand
ACCACAGAGCCAGTATACCCTGGGAAGGAAAACCCTAATCTATTGACCAATAATTGGTCTAGTCTCAATATTTTCGCTCCGCTTCCTTCTTTCTAAAGGAACCTCTCTTTGAGAAGGTATTTTCCATGATTAAAGAATTGTTATTGTGCGACAGGTCAATAATCACTTGCGACTTGCTATTCGAGACTCGTTTTGGGCGCATGTGCGTGTATGTATATCTATATATATTTTGGTAGAAAATGTATGTCCAATGCCAAGAGAGGGATACTCTTTACAAAAAACCGCATACTAAGACAGCTTGAGTCCCCACTGTATGGACACGAAAGGGGAGCCCTTGCGTCACGTATGAGACTTAGGTTCCTTTGGCCTCGACTCCCATTTGAGAGTTTGGTAAGACCCTTAAGCGAATGAGAGCCTTGTGGCTGGCAAATGATGATGATGATATGTATGTGATCGCTTCCTACTTGTCACTTGGGTTCGTTAAAAGCAGATAACGCCTTAGAGAAGAGGAAAACGAATACCAAGGCAAACCCCCACCCACCCTGGACACGGTCGGGAGGGTAAAACCTGATACCAACAAGGTAGAAGATGTACGTCCAATGCAAGCAATGACCAAGAGAGAGAAACTCTTAACAAAAAACCGCAAACCAAAACAACTTGGGTCCCAGCGGTATGGACACGAAAGGGGAGCCCTCACGTCACATGTGAGACTTAGGTTCCTTTGGCCTCGACTGACATTCGAGAGCTTGGTAAAGCCCATGCCCTCAGCGAGTGAGAGCCTTGTGAAGAGTGAGGGCTGGCAAATGATGATGATGATGATATATATTATGTCATAAATGATTTTTTTTCGGGAAATGAACGGAAAAAATTAAGAAAATCAAGTTTTTTTTTATTTATTTATTTTAAATGAAACTATATATGCAATTAATACATGCAATTGATAAATTACAAAATAATCTTTGGTTTTAATTATTGCCATTGCGGAAAACGCTACTTCACACAGATACGTGGAACCAAATGATAAGATTGCATTTGACACTCCATACTAAACTGGGATATTAGATTTTCAAACCCATCCACCAATTATGAAGAGCCTTTTGTTTAAATTCGGATTGTAACATTGTCCTTTCTCTTATGTCGAGCAAATTTTCCACATTGAGTAATCTATGGAGGAGTAAATGTGGAGTACCTCCTAGAATTTTCTGCGTACCCCAATTTGGAGACCACTGCTCTATTGGTATAGAATCTCTATACAAGTATGTAAATATGATAAATGATGATATTTCACCATCGGCTCTATACGGATGCATTTATTATCAGACAACACCATGAATTTATTTTTCTACTAAATCTAATCAGAAACTGTAAATTTATTATTTTAATTACTCATTAATTCTAAGCGATAGAACGTATCTCCATTTATATATGCTAACTGTATCTCTTTTACACAATGCAGCTGGAACGCATATACGGTGCAATATAAGAATTAATAGCGGCCGACATTTAAATTGCTGACGAAAAACAGTTATTATAAACAGTTATAGTAAACTAACTATTAGTTACCCAAGTTTTTAAAAAGATTCTTGGATCTTTTAGCTGCACCTATTGTGAATGACACATTATATGGCCCAACCCAATATGTCGCAGTTTCTCGATCAGATTTAATCGAGATTAGGCAAAAAAATAATAATAGAGAACCTCCCAAATTCAATAACAGTCATTTTTTTTACCGAGACTGCGCCTTGTAATATTCATTATCATTGAACTGATAATGAATTATCAACGACTGTGATTATTTACAAATTTAAACAAGACATTGGACCTCATCATATTATATTTCATCGAAGTAATAATTCAAACTAGCGAATTTGCATATCTTATCGAAAATATTAACAAATTCAAGCAGCCTTTTGCCTCTACGGATGATATAGAAATTGTAGCCAAATATCGGGTGGCTTTCGGTGATGCTCGTCAGAGAATAATCATAGCGGCCATAGGCATAGGATTACAGTTCAAGGACGAATCCTGAGTCGAATCAACATCATCATCATAGACGCATCAGCCCTATTGTAGAGCCCTGGCCTCATCCAACATCCTTCTCCATTTTATTCGGTCTGCCGCCACGTTTCTCCATCTTCCGGTAAATTTCAATGATGCAACGTTCCACTATAAACAATCAAACCATTTCAGTTCATTCCTTAGGGCAGTGCTTCCCAATTACTTTCATGTCACGGCCCCCTAAATCTGAAAGAATTATTTACCGCCCCCCCGCCCAAAAAAAATATTTTATAGTTTGATTAAGATTATTTGCCAATAATATTATTACAATTATAATACACATATTTATATTCAGCACAAAATCGTTTTAAAATCTTTCCGCGAGATAGCGATCGTACTTCACTATGATACAGTAAAACTCCGTGCACTGAATACATCTCTTTGCTTATGCTAAATAATCTTGTTTCTAATTTATTCTTATTTGTCATTATTTTTTTCTTTTATATACTTATTTATTCTCATTTTATCATTATTTATTCTGATTTTATTCTTATTTTTTTTTCTTTTTTGTTATTATTTATTCTTAATTATTTTTATTTTTTCTTATTTTATTATTATTTATCCTTATTTTTTTCTTATTTATTCTCATTTTATTATTATTTATTCTTATTTTTTTCTTATTTGTTCTTATTTTATTATTATTTTTTCATATTTATTCTCTTTTATTCTTATTTATTCTTGTTTTTACCTATTTATTCTGATTTAATTATTGTTTATTCTTATTTTTTCTTTTTTGTTCATATTTTATTATTATTTTTTCTTATTTATTCTGATTTTATTATTATTTTTTTCTTTTTTGTTCTTATTTATTCTTATTTTTTTCTTATTTGTTCTTATCTTTTTCGTATTTGTCCTTATTTTTTTCTTATTCCAACCATTTCAAGTCGAGATATTGATGAATTCTTTTTAATATCTTGAATATTTTTTTAAATGGATTAATCTATTCCTTTTGTTGTTGTTGTTATATTATATGTTATGTTATAATATGTTCTTATATGTGATATTATTTAACAGACTTAAATATATACATTCCTTAAATACGCTATGTGGAAAAATATTTATAAATGAATATTTGTACTTTGTACTGAATATTTCGCGGCCCCCGCGAGGAATCCTGCGACCCCCCAGAGGGCCGCGGCCCATAATTTGGGAAGCACTGCCTTAGGGGACATGAAGGCTCGTTAACCATAAGCCTTTTCGGTGGCTGACCGGCCTAAAGGCGTCTGGTCACTCTGATCCTGTTCTTAAAGTCGTCGTTGGAGCAGTCCAGGCTCAAATGTCTTTGCATCGACTATCGGAGAGTTGTGCAAGGCTACTCCCTTTTCTTAAGAAACTTTAGTTTTATTTTTAACATCACACGTTTCATCTATCTAGAGTCAACCCCTTGGTCCTATTATTACAGAGTTTTTCTCTTGTTTAAAGGATTGTGAATCCTTCCAGACCCAGCTGTGCTTTTGTTGAGCAGCACCACTTACTCGCCGCTGACTTGAGACATTAGTTGAGCCACTACTCCTGCCTCAACGTTTCTTAGACCACTACGTTGCCGCAGTGATTGACTTCAAGAAGCCCTTCTAACCAAATCCTGGGAACCCGCTCAGTCTTACGTAGCTCTACGTATGGTAGAGTTTGGTACGCACTAAGTGTGATTTGTTTATCTCAATCGATCCATCATCAGTTTATCTAATGGGAGTAATTAAACTTACTTAATAGTGTCGTTTTAAGTCCTGATATATAGTTCTGAATGTTCTCCGATAAAGCGAGATGAGCGTCAATTGGATATCTCAGGGAGGATGAGTTGTATTCAACAATGGAGAATGCCGTGTCCGACACAATGAGGAGCTGCATCGGCTATACAAGGATATACCGGTCATGGCCTTCATTCGTATGACAGCCAGGCACTGAAAAGGATTATGGTCAACAAGCCTTCTTGTCCTCAGTAGAAAGGAATACCAAGGCTGAGGTGATAGAACTGTGTACACCAGGACGCTTTCTATTACATATTTCTATCGATTTTGTGACATTGGCACGAATATATGGTGTTTTTTGTATCACGGCATTCCACCGAAGATGCTATTGATGATTCATTACAACAATACTGGCGTTGGAAAAAAATTTAACTTGTTTCAAAACGATTTTCATTTTGGTTTCAATGAAAATTCATTTTTAAAATTAAAGCTGTATCCCGTAAAATACAGTAGCATCTTGAATGCATGATTAAGTATATAAGTAAGTATATTTTTTAGTAAATAATTTATTTTTTATATAAATACATATAATAAGTGATTATTTTGCTCTGTATAAATTGAGAAAATCTATCTCGAGAGGATGAAGCTCTTTCGACGGAATAACTAAGCTATGAAGAGGCGGTCCGAGATCATAATTGCACATTTCTTTCAACGAACATACATGTATACGTTGAGTTTCGGAACCTATCCTAGCTAAACCCACGACGGTAGTATCCTCGCTAAGATTAACAGCTGAATCTAAAATATATATTAAAATCACCAATCGTATCGGACAATATATTTTTTTCAAATATATTTTATTACCTGCATCAGTTTTACTTCTTCGTTCTATAATTTCTAATAATTGAATGCAAGCTTCCTTAACGGACATGAATTTAGGATCCATATATTTTCTGACTTTCTTGGTTAAACTTTCTTCAGTCGGTTCTTTCACCTTGATATCTGCGATGATATAAATAATTAAGCTAGATTATTAACGCACCGAGGACATCAAACGCTTACCTAATAAACACAATGTATGCAAATTTCTTGTAAAATTTCCCATTATTTTATTAAAGAAACTATCCGGTCTCCAATTTTCCGTCCAAAATGGAATAGATATCACCTCTCCGAAAGTATAAAGTTGTAAACCGCAGCACGCGACTGCGTTTATAATTGATGTGTTTTGAACAACCTGCATGAATGTTAAATATTTTCGTCACATTCAATAATTATGATTTATCATTAAAATTAATGCAAATACCTGATATGGAATTTTCATTTCGACCGCTCTCAAAATCATATCGGTGTGCGTGGTAGCGCCTAATGGATCGCCGACTACCAACAGTGCTATATCGCGTTCTAAACTACCCTCGAGCATCTCGGATACGCCACTCTCGCACATTTCTCTATCGGCAATTATCAACTCTTTACCATAAAATTCTTCCTGAAATTAAAAATGAAAGTATTCTTGAATGCGATTCTTAATATTAGCTCACGATAATGTAAATGATATAATTTTTTTACCAATGCTTCTTTTCCCACAGTCAATATTGACGTATACGATTCTAAATAAACCCGTTCGCATTTTCGTACAATTTCTAATCCCTTAACTGTAATATCTTTTGCATCTCCGAGACCTAATCCTATCAAGAAAAACATTTTTGGGGAATGTGTTGAGGTTATGTTGTGACTGACAGCGTGATCGTTGACAGCTATTATGTACAGTATTGCCAGACCGGAAAATAGAAAAACAATAGAAATCGGGCACCCCCTTCAAAAAACATTTTATTAGCGAAGGCGAGCCGTGTATGAGGAAAAGTAGACTGAGTACTAGTCGACTTACTACTAATTTGTATCGGTTGATTTGGTATTATGGTTGATTTTGATTGGTTATTGACAGAGACTTTGATAAGGGCCATATAAAATATATTTTATTTTTATTATATGTCCGGCAAAATAGGGGCAAATAAATTTTGAGAGGCGGAAATTATGATACACGATACGATGTATAGGATATGCAACAAAAGGAAAAATGTTTCATATTGTTGCAAAATAATAATATTGTAACATTTAGGGCATATCGAATGTGACCACTACAATCATTGGTTTTTCAATTTTTACATTTTTTCACGTTATTGGCGAAATACTTTTCACTGGCAACACTGATATTTTGACAGCCGGCTGTCAAACATGAAGCACGCGCTCGCGGCGCTGTACATGTCGGGGCGTAAAGCGGCGGCAGGGGCGGCCGCAGCAGTGGGGGCGGCGGCCCGCGGGTCGGCCCCTTTGGTGCTGGTCAATCCGGGCGCCGGCCCGCTCGCCTCCGAGCTGCTGCGTCTTCAACCCACCCGCCTGCTTCTCTACGAGCCCGCCCTTCTCTACCGCCCTGAACTGCAGGTGCGCATTGCTCTCTAATGCCACCGACTCAAGCTCGAACCTCGCTTATGTCACCTTACCTTTGTTACAGCTATTAAAAGATCAGAATCCTAATATCGTGGATTTTTATTTTGCGGACTTCTTTGCGATGTGGAAGTTGGCCTACCAAGACAACATGGATAGAGGAAACCGTATCGAAAAGCTCCTGAAAGATATCACACCGTATCCATGGGGACCGGGTATTTATTTAAACTCTCCTACTCCAGATACACAAACAAATTACTCGTCATTAAAATGACAAGAGTGTTCGTTGGTTGTTTTAGATGTCAGCATGCGAGTGATAGGTGCCGTCCCGTCGAATAATTTTATTAAACATTTAATAGTGTCCATAGTTAATCAAAACAATATAATATCGGTGGGAAGGCCGGAATTCTACTTAGCGATGCTACCGCTCGATTATTACGTGAGTTATAAATGCGATTCATTGACTCGATAATTATTTTCTTGATTCTATCATCCGCAGACGTTGATCGTAGACGAAGACGCCCCGTTTAACATATTTTCGAAACACCACTACAGACAGACGCCGGTTATGTTTAATTTACTATTCGATCACAAAATATTGACTAAATTACCGCGCGAAGACTTCTCCCCCGCTAAAATCATTTCGACATCGTCGACGAAAAATAAGACCGGATTAAAGGTATGCAAATGTTAAAATTGGCAGTTGGAAACGTACTCGTTATTAAATAATTGATTGTGAACGACGATTTCAGCTGATGAATATCGATAAGGAATATTTATATTTTGTGCAAATAACGCCGAAAGTTAATTTGCCTTGTAAGCTGGAACATCTGCCGCTGCTTTGGTATTTTTTGAAGCATCATCTACACAATAAAAATAATCGGATTATACCGATGCTCGAGTGAGTACATATTTTTTTTAAATATATAAAAACGATTAACGTGTATATAATTTTATAATGTATATATAATTTGTTAGACAGTGGATCCCGGGCTGCGGAGTTTGGTTAATCACCGGACAAGATCCTATAGGTTCAAACGACGAGATCGGACCCGACGAAAATAACACTGGTCTGCCGCACATCACTATATTTACACAGTTCAGCGAATTGACTCCGCAACAGAAATTGACACTATTTAAAAAGTATATATAGTTTATTTGTATTAGAATATCGATTAAATTGTGATATTTAAATAATCGTACGCGTTTCAGATTTATATCGTGGCCGGAATTTGAATTATCTCCATTCCGAGAGGTCGTAGACAATCACATAAACAAAAGTTTCGGAAGCGCCGATCATGATATGAAAATTGACAGTATCGAACCAGAGGAAGAAATAAAAGAACAAGTCGAGATATCATAATATACATTTTGTCTTAACGCATTACGGTCTGGATAGATTTTTTCAGTTCCATCTGACATATCGTTCTCTAGATCTATTGTAATAGAGTTTCATATCGCTGAAGACTGATGACTCTATGTCGAAGAAGTCTCTGTACAAGGCCTAGTCAGTCAGAGAGATATTAGCCTCGACATGGAAACTACCGACTCCTCGAGCTCGTCGGTAGTTTCCATGTCCACAGAGCTTCTATGCTTATCGTAGCCATCCACCAAGTCTCCTCAGCATATTCACAGGATGAGCTATTTTTATTTGTCGTATGAATACAGAATACATGGTTTTATTTATAATCAACAGTCATATAATAATAAACAATAATAATAATAATGACAATAATCTATAATAATAATAATAATAATAATAATAGTAATGAAAATAATAGTAATAGTAATAGTAATTGTGAAAATAGTAATTAGAGGTGATGGGATGGCAGGATATGGGGTGTAATGATCGTTGGTCAAGTTAGATGATGATCGTAGTGTTCCGCGTCGGAGGCCTATAAGCGGTAGCGGGCCTTGGCGATATGGTACATTCGGGCTAAGAAGATTATTTAGCAGCTGACTGAGCCACGGAAGAGTAGAGATTGACACTCCTCTACTATATTAGCAGTGGACTGGATGGCTCCCGCCTCCCACATGTGGGACTCTCTGGAGTACCCCCATTTGTAGGGGTTTCAGCTGTCCCTGCCGTGACCTGTCGCGGTGGTTTGAGATACCACATTTCGCGGGAGATTCAAACCGCTCGGCTCCATAGTAGAGATTAGGGAATCGTTGTTCGCGTCCACGCCGCTCTCTCTTCCATTCTGTCCATGGAGGTTTTCTCAATTTTAGCCGTAATGATGGAAGATTTAAGAGGTCTTCATGGATGAAGAGGTATGGCATTTGGGCGACGCGATTCCAGAGACGGTGAGAGTAGCAACTCCTTCTGAGTTCTAGCAGCTCAATGTGAGAGATTACGGGTAACCACGGAACTGGTGTCGGGCGCATCAGGCCTGTTATCTTGCACATAATATTGTTTAGCTCGGTAGTAGCGCACCCCGGTGTGTGCTCTGTAGCCATACTGAAGCGCCAGTGTTAATACGCTATAAGCCAGAGAGGCGGATATAAATAGAACCGGCGTTGCAACTACGATATCCGGTGAGTTTCCAGACAATTTTCCATTGGGTATTGCGTTTAGCCCTTACTGACTGCAGGTGTTACCAAAATTACAGGGTTCTGTCTAGTTTCACCCCAAGATATTTTGGGGCTATATCGACTTGGACGTCTTTACAATGTAGTATTGGCCGACGCATTTGCCAAATGAAAGACTGTGGAGACTGTTTTGTCCGGGATGAGCTATGAATTTGTTTTAAGTAACTTAAGTATATCCATCCAAGAAACCTCCTCTCCGGGATATTTGATTGTCGCTCTTCTTGCTTTGTTAGACCCCAACATTCAGACCCGTATGTCGGGCCTGATGAGGGTCCTCTAGAGCTTAACTTTGGCCTTCCTGAGAGGAATCTCAACCGTAGATGCTGTTGAAGTCCAAAATAGTACCTGTTTGTCAGCATGGTTCTTCTTCGGACTTCCAAATTGGATTCATTATCTTAGATTATTAATGTTACCGAGATATGTAAATTCCTAAACGGCTTCAAAACCGTACTCGTCAACTCTCAGGGGTTCAAGGATTCATCCTCGGCAAGGGAGAGGTTCATCTGGTGCTTTTCACAACCGCATATTTAGTTAATCCCCCTTCCTAATCCAGAAATGATTTATTCCTGATGTGCATGGTATTTCTTCAGTGAATGATGATGGGATTTTACTCCATTTTCCGCCAAAAACATCAATAACTGTTTTTACTGCTGGGTTTTTGGGATTTTTTGTGCATATTTATTTATAAAACATGCCAAACGTTTTTCGATTCGGTTTAAATCTGAAGACTGTCCGGGCCCAGGCAAAATATGGAGACTTTGATCGTCTTTCCGTGACGTTGTTTTATGGGATTTAAGGCGAATAGCTCCATCTTCCACCAACGCGTATTTTTTTTCAAAAGTGTTATCAAACAATGGGATAAGTCCGTCTTCTAAAACAGAAATATTTTTTTTTGGAATTTAAAATTCCATCACAGTATTAATTCTGATTTTTCCCAATGCCAAATTGCACCAAATTTCCCAACCCCAAATTGCAACACTTTTGTGAAGCCCCACACCAGTGACGGATTTCCTTCAAGCGATGGGGCCTCAAAGTTCAACTTTCAAAATTATTATTTATATAATGATTATATTTCGAAACATGTGCACTGACTGTCGGTCGCAGACCATGATCCATAGATTCGGGCTCGTAACTATCTCAAGATTCAATCCCTGAATTATTCTAAATATAATATCAGTCTATAATATTTATCGAGAAGCTAATAAAAAAAAGATTTTACATATCCAAAACATTGCAAATTAAGTAAAAAAAAATGTGTTGCATAGAATGCACATTATAGGGTGTAGGGGTAATGAATATATTTTGAGGGGAGAGCCTGGGTGCTAAATCCTCCACTACTAACATATTCATAAAATCATATCTTGTCCGATATAATATTTTAGACTTAGAAGTCTTAACTTATTTAGAGCTCGCCAGAATTGATTGTGAGATGTGTCGTTTTAAAAACTTGAGCTTTATTAAAAACCGAGTCGTAATTTGCGTTTCAGCCATTTAAACCTTCTAAGGCTGAATTCTGTTTAAGCATTGTGTATGACAATGTGTTGATGATGATTGCGTATGGCTTTTACTTTGCCATTCTTCGCATGCTCGTCGTTGTTGGAGTTTCCTCCGTCATTTTTGTTAAATATTTTTGATTGATCTCAAGTCGCCCGTAAGTCGGGCGACAAACATCAAAAATATTTTTTTTCATTATTCAAAATGAATTTATACGAATTAAATATAAAATTAGCCTAAATCGAGGACTTTAAGGCTTAAACCTTTTTTAGAAAAGGCCTTGATGACTTTTTTGGTTCATAGCTTTCGATGCGTCGTTCATATGGCCAGATTGTGCGGCGCACACAGCCACCAAGTGAAAAAATTCTTCAAAAAATGATATTTTTGTTGTAAAGGGGCCTAGTTAAAGTTTTGCACACAGATGCCGAACACCGTCAGCAGTGCCGGATTTAGCACTTGAGAGGCCCTAGAGACAATAGAAAGAAAAACAAAATTTAACTTTTTAATTTGTATTGCTTCCTCTATATCACGGGTGGTCAACCTGTTCCGTACCGCCCACTAGTGGGCGGTACGGGCTTCCGTGGTGGGCGGTGGGCGATTCAAATCTCCTACATTCCTTTTAGAATTTTTTCCACCCATATACTGAATTGAAATATAGCGAGGTTGGTGAGCGGTAGGGAAATTTTACCATGAAAAATAGGCAAAAGTGGGCGCTAGGCATAAAAAGGTTGACAACCCCTGCTCTATATCATCTTTCTCATTAGTTTGTTGAAGATCGATATTTTAACAATCTCGATGTGACAAATATTTCATATTTTTAGAAAAATTTAGGGGCCCCCTGAGGGCCGAGGATCCCATCAGTGCCGTATGCCGTTGTTAATTAATTTTAGGGAATACTGCTAAATTATTAATTATTTTTGTTATGAAAAAAAAATTAAATACTAAAACAATTGTTTTGAGGTCTGAACTTTGAGGCCCCCCGAATTAATGAGGCCCCAGACACGCACCTTATGCCCCAAAGGGGAAATCCCCCACTGACTGTCGGGGCTCCACTGTGTCATCGTTATTACGAGGCGAGTCTTTAAAAAATGACCAACGAATCCTTAATAATGAGTTATTTAACTTTGTTCTTATGTTATCTAGGAAAAGTTGGGGGGCCCTCTAGAGCAGACTGGCTCCGGGAAGCTCCCATGAGACGACATGCCAGGCGGATCACTACGGCTTGTGCCTTAGAAACGAGCAGACCCCTTGACGAGGAACTCACGTCTACAGACGGAGCATCATTGGGCGCTACCTAATTCCACAATCCGATCTCTCAGTCAGCCCTTGCGTTCAGATGCTGAAAGGAGCATGCAATGTCTGACGCAATTGTAGACAGCATAGCAACGGCGGTTCACGTTGTAACTTCCTTAACTTCGGAGTAAGGAATGGAGTGTGCGGAAGTGGCAACTCCGCACAACTCTGCCAAATCTCAAGCCTTGCAGTGCTGGATGTGAAGATAGTGGGGAGGGAACCGATTCCCCGAGCGGTTGGGGGTCGCGTCCTCCTTTCCCCTGGCTCACTTAATCCGCTCCCGCATGGGATGAGTTTGATGTGTACTAACGTAACGTAACGTTTGATGTAAAGCCCTTGTACTGTTCTTATGTTTTTTTGGCAATATAGAAGAATGCAAAAAACGATGAATGAGAGAGCGATAGATCGGAGTTCCATTATATTATTATTTCTTAGAAATTTAAAGATGTTTTAGATCATACGGGAACGGATCGTAATGCGTTAATTTATTTGCATTGTAAATAGCGACCCAGTAATGCATCGTAGAAAATAGTAACGATAGAATATTAATAAATATTTTCATTACAAATTCTTCTTCCATTTTTTTTTCTTTAGAAAATCGGGAACACAAAACAAAAACTCGGTTCAACTTTATAAACAAATTTTTATTTATGTACATACATTATTACAATATAACCTGAATAAAATTAAGAATATTAAAAAACCACAGAATTTAACCACAGAAATGAAATAGTGTGTCTTTGCGAGAGAATGCGTACGGAATAAAATATGTACACAGATTTGGATTTGGATTACAAAATAAATAAGTTTTAAAATGGAATACTCTTAAGTTATATCTATACACATATAAAATATTATTAATCTTAAATATCATATAGGAATAATTACTCAAATGGAATGATAATGAGGATTACTATAAGAAAATACGATAATAAAGAATAAATTTCACTGTTTTTAGTCTTTCGTCCGAGAGACTGCCGTAATTAAGCGAGATGCATACATATAATAGATAAAACGGAAAGAAATGTCATTTTTTTTGATGCGTCACTTTAAAACCAGTTTATCATCGGTTACCGTTGAATTGACACGTCGTATTTGGTATCATTTTGAAGCTCTATTTTTATTCTTGTTTTTACATTTTTTTTATTTTCTTTGCCGTAGTAGAAAAATGCAGAAGCCTGAGATTGAAGAGACACATTTGCGGTATTTCATGCTGTTTTTATTTGATAAGGGATTAAAGCCGAAAGAAGCTACCCAGATTATTGCGATATTTATGGAGACGTCTTGAAACTGCGAAAAGTGCTTTAGATGGTTTAAAGAGTTTAAAAGTGGTGATAGGGAGTTAAAGGACAAACCAAAAACAGGGAGACCTCTCAAAATCGACGATGACGCCTTAAATTCATTGGTGGAAGCTGATCCACGTAAAACAGTGAAAGAATTGTCACATGACCTTGGCTGTCCAATAACAATTGTGCAAAATCATTTGAAAAGGTAAGGGAAAAAAACAGACGAGGAATTTGGGTACCGCACAATCTCTTCCCAACAGCCTTGGAGCAACGCATAACAATCTGTGCATCTTTATTGTTCAGACACGAAACAGATCCATTTCTCAGAAGAATTATTACTGGGGATGAGAAATGGGTTCTTTACAGTAATGCCAAAAGAAAAAAACAATGGTTATCTCCAAAAGTGGTACCTGTGCCTACTCCTCGTCCAACATTATCATTGAAAAAAGTTTTTTTATGTGTTTGGTGGGATATTTTGGGTATAATTCATTATGAGTTATTAAAACCTGGTCAGACAGTTACGGAAGAGTTATACTGTGTCCAATTAGAAGATTAAAAGTGGAGTTACTAAAAAAACGATCGGTTCTGGTTAACAACAACGGGAGAATTTTACAGTATGATAATGCAAGACCTCATGCAGCAAAAATCACCCAGAACAAAATCAGAGAACTAGATTTGGAACTTCTGTCGCGATCCAATCGTGATTCAATTCGATACATAGCACCTTCCGACTATGATTTATTTAAATCAATGGAACATTCACTTCGTGATAAAAAATTGGCAAATGTCGAACAGGTGAAAAATCACCTGGATTCTTATCATTTCTTTCCGTTTAACCTAATACATATATATAATAATAATATAAAAGAAAAAAATATACACATGTACGGCAGTCACGGTCTTTATATAAAGCTATTAAATAAATCACATGTAAGTACTGCAGAATATAATCTCATAATATGATAATATCGCCGAATATTGCTGAACTTATGGTAGAAATGACAATTGGTCCACCATTATTATAAATATTGATTTATTATATTGAAATCTCGAGATAATACAAATATATACAAGTATGGCAATACGTTTTTTCGATAAATAGTATTTCCACAGGAATACTGAATATTACAGATCGTGCACGAATTTTATTTTGATAATCTGACGAGAGATTGCGTTGCCGTTACGTAAACAATAAATAAATAAACGGATAAAATGAGAAGCATAAAATAAATACATGATAAAAATAAATATTACCTTAGACATATATACGTATTTAATTAAACATATATATATTTTAAAGGACATTACACGTTACTAACACTATCCTAGAATCCGAAACAAGAGTTGCTACGCACAAAACGATTCCGGAGTTCAATCGAAAATAATATTCACTCGTTAAGTACATATTGCTTATATAATACTGTTATCGAAGTAGTTGAATGATCAATGTACATAGAAATAAGGATGAGAAACAAGCTCGTTTAGTAACAATACGCGTGTTATTACACAATTATTTAAAAAGGAAAAAATTAAGTACCTAATATGTACACATCCGTTGAACCTTTGGCTTTTTATATTTAATTTAATACGCAAAAATAACACATTTTTAGATCGTCGCAAGATGGTCGACGAGATCGTATATTAAAAAAAAAAATTAGATTTGCGAACGTATTTATACGAATTTGTTCATGATACGGTAACTCGATTTTTTTTAGCGCACAATAACGATAAAATATAAACATCATCATATACTTGATTTATTCACTAATAAATATATTTAATAGATAAATTTGATAAAAAATAAAACACGTTGGAAACAATTGACTGATATTAATCGTAATCAAGGCTTTTTAGCGTGATTCAATAAAAAGGTATTTTTTGTTTATCACGAACGTTGAAAACGTTTCGCATCATATCGCCCGCCACTGATACTGCAAACGTTCTAATTAAAAATGCAAATTTTAAATTAAATAAATACAAAGCACCATCGTTAAAAAGTAAAAATGTCTATGACTAATGTCTTTTGGTTAATCGCGTCGATAAGGCCACTAAAGATAATTAATACGTGTATAACAATGCGAACATAAATAAAATAGTAATAATATCGCGGAAAAAACTACTACAATCAAACACGTGCGAAACTGCGTGTGAAAACACTCGAAAATTATCTACGATTGTGTTATCTACGTCTTTGTGTTTATTCATATTAAATAATGAAGATTTCAGTCGTAGATCGTTGATAAAACAGCAGAACGTATTTTGATTTGACGACGCAAAAAAACGTTTGCGGCGTAAACTTTCGCCGCACTATGATACTAACGTCAAATGCTATTCATTTATAATAATTTACTTTTAAAGTTATTTATGTAACAGTCCCGTTTTAGACACAAATGCAATAATGCCAAGATATAGAATAAATCGTTATTTAAAAAAAAGGGGATCTCGTATTATCTGTCAATTCCTTTTTTCCAAGTAGAAATAATCTGTACTCCATGAGAGAATTGAGAACACATTGATGAAAACTGAATTTGAATATGCATCCTTTGGAACCAAGATAAGATCACCAATGAAAGAACTATGAGCCAAAGAAAAAGGTATTGTACGGTGAATGGAACTCGTTCCAACATAAAGATCTGAGTCTTCGATAGAAGATACGATAGGCGTTTACCCACTGGAGCGACCAAGTGGAGATCTCCATGGGCTCCAACTGCAGTAGATGCGATACGAGATGCAAAATGCAGAAGATCCTGAAGAACCAAAATCAAGAAGATTCAGAACAAGAATAGTCACGATCCACAGACATGAGTATCGACTCAATAGGATGTTGACATTACGAGAGAATGTATTTTTTGGCAGGGAGATGCGAATTCAACACAGTGAAGAGATCTACAAGACACAGCCTTTTTCAAGATGGCCGAATCATCATGTCAAAGTCCACAGGGATGTGGGACAGTTAGCCACTGAAAAGTCTAATAGTCAACACGCCTTGTTCCCGCAGGAAAGGCTAAATAAGATGCAATCCATACAAGACGCTGCATCGTTACGACTCTAAACGGCAATGAAAGATGCGGTATTTTCCCTATGGCGGTGGAGAGTCCAACCGTACATATGGACCTAGTCAGCAAATATAATTTTGAAGAGTTGGGCAAAGCTAATTCCCTTCTCTTGGACAGAGTAAGTTTAATTTTTAAAACCACGCATTTCAAGAAAAAAACTGCGTTTGTTGCATCGTTTGAAGCTGAGCATCCCTGAGCTGGTAAATGTGGTTTGAGTGGATGGAATGGAATTGTGTCAGAACGGTCGGACACAGCTTCATCTTGGGTACAAAAAAAGGTGCTAAATGAGACCAGGGCTCTATCATTTGAGAGATGAGGCATAATTTAACCTCGGAATCTGCAATACCTAGCTCGGCGGACGGATCCAACCTGAATCTGGAGATAAATTGGTCCAAAACCAAGTATATCGTGGTTTTGTGAACATGCAGAATGGGGACTCAGGGGTTTGCTGTCTATATGGCCAGATTGTGCGGGGCACACAGGTGGCGGAAGATTAGGTGTGGATGGAACTCCGCCTTCCGCATTATTCTGCATCAAAATCAATGAGAAATAGGTTGCTTTTATCTTGATCGGTTCACGAGGAAAGTCAGCCAGGATTCAGTCGGACACGTCCCTGCTGTGGTTTAGAAGTTGGCTGGAGAGAGCCGGCATAGACGGCATATTGCCCTTCAGGATGCAGGGATTCGTTTCGGCTTCACTTATTAAATAATAGTAAAGTCCGGAGTTGAGATATGGAGAATCATGCTCATGATTTGTTTCACAAAATCATCACAGAGATTATGGGTTTGGAATTTAAACGAGAAAAAAAATAATGACTAGATAAGAAAGACTTCGACAACGGGGATGGCGTGTCTGATGCAATGAGGAGCTATACTGACTACGTCAGTGTGGCCAGACTTCGATTGACCGGTCACTTATCGGTCACTCGGCTACAGAGGAAGCTTATGGTCAACAAGCCTTGCTATCTCCAGAGTAAAGGAAGTCTGAAACTGAAGTGATTGGACTGTGTACAGCGAGATGCTCTATCATTGAGACTGAAGAGACCATCAGATGAGATGGAAAAGATGCTGTTGAATGAAGCCAGGGCTCTACACTAGTTCTGTTGCACATACGATGATGAAGAAAAGCTTCACTAAACATTAAACGATCTATTATAACACGAAATAGCTATCAACGAATTGGTTCATGGATTATATTATACTTTCTCTCTACGTCCTTCAATAAACTGACACTAATGTATTTGGCCGTCTCTCAATTCTTCGGCACATTAGAGGGAATGGATTCACGTAAAATTGGCACAACAAAAATATTACAATGAACACAGAAGATTCGTTACGTTGAGACGCGGGATCGGAAACAAAAACGAAAATGCAGTATCATCGACGATTAGCGCAAGGAGCGTTTTTCAAAATTACAATATCACATATCGAAGAGAGTATTCGTTTAGCGTAATTTCAAACGATACTTTCGTTTTGGCTATAAACACGATGTTATAAATTTTGAAAGTGACCATTATAATTATTATTATTACTGTTGTTGCTCGACCTGGTCGAGGCGTACGATAGGTGAGGTAACACGTTTACGTTGGCCTGCGCATTATTCTGCACCACTGTCCTGCTCGACGATGCACTTTTCTGCGCGTAATTAGTCGCCGCCTTCTGCGAGTGAATATTTTGACTGATGGTTTTCAATTCGGTGACGTTTCTCGGCGGCGCTGAACTACTGACAAAATCGCTCCAATCGTCGTTGTCCTCGAACGAGGTGTTTGTCGTCGATTTGCTGACATTGTAGCCGTTACATGAGAGCATATTTGGCATTACGGGTTTACTGTTGGAGTGTTGGCTGTTCGGAAGTTTATTGGATACGAAATCGGACCAATCGTCTTCCACGACTCTTTCTTTATTCGAAGAACTACTGACTTTCGTCGGGCTATCTTTGGCTTCGCTGTACGATTTGATCGAGTTCACCGGATTGAATCGTGTCAGGTCTTGTAAGTCTATTCCTGGATCCGGCCAGTTTATCTGCGAGTAGTTTTCTAGCGATAACGGTTGCAGTATTTGTTGTGTCGTATTTTTGAGAGTGTCTTTGTGTTGACGAGTTGCCGCCGGAGTTGGTTCGAGTACGGGTTTTTCGTACGCGTACATCGGCGATGTTTTAGTATCGTTTTTGGTATACAACATGGTGTTTGACGGAATACTCGTTTGCGGAAGGTTTATTTCGTAATTTTGCGACGGTTTCAATGCCGGGGTAATAATCGGATGAATATAATCGGCAGAGTGAAAGTCGCTAAAGTCATCGGTAATCGGTGGAAACGTTTTCGATTCGATCTTTACCGTTTTTTCGTTTGCGCTATCGGGAATAGAACCGTTAAATTGATTTTGAAAGCTGAAGTTCGTCTCCAGCATCGCGTTAGCATTCATATATTTATTTTCAATTGTATTAGTGTGAGATAAGTCGCTGGAATTTTCTCTATTTTCCGTTACGATTTTTGATTCTTTTAAAATAAACGATGCCGGTCTCGCGTTCGTAAATTCGATTTGTGTTTCTTCGAGAGGTATTTTTTTAACGTCGGATATATCGTCAAATATTGATACGTTGATTTCTCCGGGTGCTGGCCAATTTACGACAGGCATCGCAGGAGTGACTCGTATCGGCTCCAAAACGTTGCATTCATTAAATTGTAATTGAGACTGAGCTTGATTTGCTAATTCAAACTCGGCCGATTGAAAATCGCCGAAATCGTCAATCTGTTCGAAATTCTTTGGAATGTTGGGTTGTTTGAGGGACTCCTCTACAAAATAATCGTTAAAATCGGTCGTATTTACATTACAGGGGGCGCTCGCCGATAATTCAATTTGTTTGAACACTTTATCGACGTCGAGAAACATTTCCGTTTTATTATTGTCGAAACTTTGAAAGTCGTCAAAATCGTCGGCGACGTTCGTGTTAATTTTATCGGACACTGCTTCTGCCGTGTATGTTTTGTTGATATTTGATGTGTTCCCTGGATTAGAAACATCGTTTTCGTCATCGTAATGAATAGTGTGAGACCAAGGCGTTTCCGAGTCGGTCGGTGTAAATATGTGTGTGTCTGGCAAATTTATCTTACGGCCGATGTTCAATAGACTTGGATGTGGTATTTTTTCCGCATTTACCGACCCGTCGATGCCCTCCGGTTTGATATGGTCGTCTCTTTCGTTGCAAGCTGAAAAAAAAATAACAATGAATTAAACTGTTTCGAATAAGTAACTAAATACACCTAATCCTCATCTTAGAAACATTAAATAGCAGAAAAATGAATAAATTTGATCCAGATATTAAAATCAAATTTAATTGGTCCATAAAACTCACTACACACTTTTATTATGTCCCTCCTATAGCGTTAATTTTTCATATTTCCGAAAAGGTTTCATAATTTATATTTACCTTTTTATTATTTATTAATCATGTGCTAAAGATTTTAAAATACTGTACTAAATAAAAATACTAAACTAAAAAAACTGTCCCTTTTAACTCCCCTGGCACATCAATTATCCAACTAAACACGTACAAGGTCGTTGAAAATATTAAAATGGGTCAAATGTTTGATTTGCAAAATACAATTAAAAGAACCTAACCCCAAATTTTGTATGAGTGCCTAACTTCCTATAGCGTTTTTTTCTATAGCGTGGTCCCTATCTGAACGCTATAAAGGGTTGACTCTACAATCAAATGCGCTATGAATGAAAGAAGGTAGTCTCTGATCTGGTGTGAGACCTGCCACTCGGAGGGCACTACCCTATCTCTACCAGTCTCGGTCCTTCTACAACTCTGCTCAGCCTCAACAGACGCATCCACTACTATCCAATAGTCAAGATTTCGATGGATGGTTTCCTGGGTTCTTCTAAAACCAGTCCATGACTTTCTGGTACCTTGGCCATCTTCAGTCAGGCGATTCTTGAGCAATGTCACATTAGTTTTTTTGCGGATTATTGCAGATTCGATCATGCAGAGATATACTTAACATTTCTCGCTCCATCGCCCTCTGAGTCACATTGAATTTGTGGATTAGTCTCGCCGTAAAAGTGCCCTACTTTCAGCTCTGCAGATTCTGATCGTTTTTGGGCATTGGGGGATTTAAGACTTAATATATGTCTTGGAAACATCTGGCACTATTCTTAATAAATCAGCGCAGCTTCTTGACTATGCGGTCGACATAGACATTGGGGTCAGATCTCGGGCGATTCTCAAGGATGTATGCCAGTGAATAACGAGTGGCACGGGACTGAAGATCAACGAGACCAAAACAAAATACATGCCCATATGCCAAGGATGAATCCTTAAACCCCTGAAAGCCGAAGAGTACAGCTTCAAAGCCGTCCAGGAATTCACAAATCTCGGCTCAATAAAACCAATTTGGAAGTATGAAGAAGAACCATGTCGGCATCTACGGTGGAGATCCCTCTCAAAGACAAACTCTACATGACTCTCATAAGACCCGTCCTTACATATGAGTCTGAATATTGGTCTTTGACAAAAACAAGTTGAGTGACAACCCGATATCCTGAAGAGGAGGATTTTGAGACGAATATTTCGACGACAGGAAATGAGGAGCAAGTCTTCCTGTCCCTGGGGGAAAGGAAGACCAAGACCGAGATGATTGGACTGTGTCCAGAGGGACCCTGCATTATTGAAATTTTCCGAAAGATGGAGCGACGTAGGAGCAGACCGGATAAATTTGGAGAAGGATGTTGGATGAGGGTAGGGCTGTTGGACTAAAAACTAGGCATCCCAGTTGTAATCCTCTCTCGTACTCCTCGTTAAAGTTCTGTTGTCTTATATGAAAGGTCTGGCCGAGATAAACATACTCTAGCACTTCCTCTAAAGTGATCCTCTTGAGGTATGTATGTATGCTTTATAGATATGCTTTCCATTTATATTGATGCCTCGCCCTTTCCAAATGAGAAATTTGAACACATCTTCCAACTCACAGCTGAATATTTTTAGGGAGATTGCATCTCCTTGTCTAACACTTCTTTTCGGCTGTATCCGTTTGTGTACTCGCGTAATTGGAACCCTCATTGTTGCGGATTTGTCCTTTCGACGTATCTGTATAATTAATCTCGTATCTTTGGATTCCTAAAGAGACCAGGTTTCGATCCAATCGAAGGCTTAGAGTCTACATTCGCTAGACTTAGAGGCTATACTAAAGCCTATTGGTCGGAATATTGATTGATTAAAAATGAGTAGAACAAGGATCAGGTGTATTATATCAGATCAATGGTTTTGAAAATATAAAACATAAATAGTATAGATTGTATAAATGTAATATTAGGATATTTATACGTGGACTAAATCCCAACTTACCGTTTGTGAAAAGATCACTGATTTTGAAATGGACCGATTGACCAGAGGTCATCTGGTCCAGTGTCGCCATAAGGTGTTCAAGGTCTAAGAGTAAGGATTCTGCGTAAGACGCTGGACGGGATGGGTTTAAAATATATTTTGTTTGCCAAATCAACGGTGAGCATAAAATAATATTGAATGAATAAATTATAATAAAAATAGAACCAACCATAAAGAAAAGGGGGGAGTACAAAAAAATAATTGAAAAATCCCATTGCGAGTTCAGCAAGACATGTAAAAACAACAACATTATTGAAGACAATTTTGCATAAGAGAATTATTTACATGCACATAATTTAAATTTGAATATATTCTCCGATTATACAACGTAACGGCTAATTCATTACGATAATAAACGTAAAATAACGTGAAATCATCATTGAAAAATTAGTATTTAATTCGTACAATTCATAAATATGTATTAATTTATTTATTTCAGATAGTAAATTGATAAAAATTATGAATTTGATCATATTTGTGATAAAAATTCGACGTTACTTACATGTCTGAAAATCGGCACCGCAATATTCCACACCGCTCTCCCAATCGACGTCCTTATTCTGGCTCATAGCATTCTGCAAATCACCGACGTTTGACTTTGAATCTTGGAATTGGTCATTGTTCTGAGGACCCTGTCTAATCGGCTGAAGCGGACTGATGCCTAGATTCGCAGCGAATCTCGGCATATTTACATTCCACTTCGGACCAAACAACTTAAATAATAAAAAATACGAATATTAATACATTAACATACAATTCTATTACATTTTTTTATATTATTACACTTACGATATTGCGCGAATCAATACCGAGGCATTTCAATAAAGTTTTTTGACTAGCCGAATTGTTCCACGGAAATAAATACGATTGTTGAGCATCGTAATTAACGAGATGTCTCCAACTTTCGCCTAAATTCATATTCAACTCCAGCTGCTCGTCTATGGATTCGCTGCCGTCGCTCGATACGTCTTCCGCAAAGATGTTTCCTACTGCAGAACAAAGTTTTTCAATAACATCCGTATCGCTGGACGAGCGTAAACTCTCCGTATTGACATTATTGAAATTGTGGTGGTTTACGGCTTCAAAATTACACGTTTCGACGTTTGTATTTCCAGGAATGTACGTGTCAAATTCTCCGAAATCATCGTCTTCATCCGATTTCTCTTTGTGTGTCAACTCGACGTTAATATTTGGCATCGGATCGGCGAATGCCTGAAAATCTGGTTCAAAACTATTGCTTCCAAATGCGTTCGGAAATACTGTCTCCGTATTTTCAATCGTTTTTCCGAATATATCTTTTATTTCGGCGGATTGAAACGTTGCAAAGTCATCGAAATCGTCATCGATATCATCGCCGATTTCTAATTGCGATTTTGCAATATCATCACGATAATTCATTTCATTTTCTTCGGGATTGAATAATAATGGCGGAGGTTCAGAGTATAACGATGCGTTATCAGCATCGATACTCTCAACAAAATCCGATTTTATGGTTTTTTCTTCGAACGTGTCATCTGATATCGCCGTATTTTCCGAAACAACATTTTCTACAGCTGAATCTACAAAGCATACACTGTCCGCAGTCCATAATATATTGTTAGAGTCGTCACATCGGCTAAATGAATCAATATTATCTGATTCGAGAGTATCTTTTGCAGTTTCGATACTCGTTTCTACATCTTGCGTCGGTAAATCCACGCGTAACTCAGTCGGTTCATTATTTAAATCAAATCCGATATCACTTTCGTCGTTATCGATGACTTTCGTAACGGTCGGACTTGAATCAGAAGCCGATTCTTCAGACGTATCATTTTTGCTGGACGCACAGTCTTGAGTTTCTATTTTCGGAAGGTAAAACGAATCGTTCGACAAATCGTTCAGAATCTGAGTACCTAAAAATGTACCGAAATCGTCGAATGTATCATTCAAGTTATCCTCGACCGATTCTTTCCCATTTTGAAAATCTAATTGTAAACTTTCTAATCTCAAGTCCAAGTCTTCAATGTTATATTCTTCTTCGGAGCCGATAATCGTTTGATTGTGGTTTTTAATATCTTTTACATTATTATTTTCCGGCGATTTAATGCACACATCATCAGAAATATTATCCGCTTGAAAATTAACATCTGTTGTGTTTTCATTTGGACTCGATTTTATTTCTATGTGAACAGGCGAACATCTTTCAGGCAGCGGATAGTTGAAATTGGTGAAAGTATCGACGTTTAGATGATCGTTCGGTAATTCACTCGGAGACAGCGAGGGATCTAAAAGAAAATTATATTTATTATAATACAAATGAACATTAATACTGAATTTTACTGGGATTACGAGAGTTGTGCAATCATAATAATAAATCACCTTTATAATTAAATGATATTTCATCATCGTCTGCCTCATCGTCGCACTGATCTGGTGGTGGAGGAGTGCTGCATACGAGAGGAGGGACTGACATGGTATATTTGACCTGTGATCCTGTGTATCCCTGCGATTATTCTACTCCTTAAGTCTTATTATTAAGCAAATATGGGATTGAATGAGGTCTGCGTCGACGATATGGTGACATTAGTTACATGTTTAGCGCATTTTATTTGTAAAATATGCGACGACAACTGGTGATCAGGTGGAGGCAGGTGACAGGTGAAACAATCTGGCAGCAGCCGTCAGTGCCACTGACGTCGTCGCGAGCATAGACAACATTCCATATGTGGTTCCATGGAAATATACATTCCAAATTAAAAATAATATTTATTTAACATATTTTTTAATATTTACAAAGCGTAATATTATATATTAACGATATTATATATATAACAACAGTAATTTATGTATTATTATTATTTTTTTGTGGAAGAAGCGATTGTCTATGACTTTTGATATAATCATACCGCAAGATAAAAAGTGTTGTTTATTAATATTTACTATTCGTATAGCTGTATTAAAATTATTTTAAATAAGCAGTACGAATTAAAATATTGTTATTCATAATAAATAATGCAATAAATGCTAAATAATATTTTTTTACATGAATTCATTTATTTGTGAGGATTATTTTTAAATTAGATGGATAATCAACACATACCTTAAAATCCCCCCGCTTAAAGACCTTATCAAAAAATATGCCACTCCCTTTTACGATAGTCTGCATAAATTCATAATTATATACCCATCCATTTCCTTCCTCTCTAATATGACCCTATATACTCCTAATCATAACATAAATTACAATACTCAAAACTATTCTACTGCCTTAAATAAAAATAAAAGAAGATAACACAAGTAATAATTCATACCCTTTTGCCCAATTTATTTAAAATAATTTTCAACTTAGCTTCAAATAATTTTAAAACTTAAACCTAAACTTCTTAATAACCTCTAGCTTGGTTCGTGCTTCTTATCTCTTTTTATTTCTTAATGGTTTATCATATTATTTCGTCAGCGAAAAATTACAATTTAATTAAATATGTATGGGTTATGAGAAATACAGATAAAGAATAAAATGGGCGGTGATCTCTATATATTTGTACACTTATGACCATGATAATGGTGGATAATTCGAAAATAATATTGATGTTACAAAAGGCAGTTGGGCGCGGCGATGGCCGTTAATCGTCGCGTTTAGTTCGGCAGCGAATATTTGGACGTAAACAGTTGGGTGTCGGGGCCGCCGACATGGCGTCCAAGGGCTCGTCGGATGTAAGTATCGTTGCTGAGCCACGCCCTTCGCTTAACTGGCGACCGACATGGCACCGCCATCAACCTCTACTCTTCCATTTTTTCCCTTAGCATTTTTGACACTTCGTCCGTTGATTTGCCAGTAGTTAGCATGGAATTTACATACGTAGCATATTTAATGGAATACCATACAACGTGTGATGGAATGAGGTTGGGCGTGTCCGTGCCGAGTCACTATCCCTATTTCAACCACTAATTAGCGTCCAATTATCTACATGCATTTGAAATCGTCAATATGTCGTAAATGCACCCGACCGACTTGACTGATTCGATTCTTATTGATTCAATTTTACCTATTAAAATCCAATTGTATAAATTATAATTTTACTGACAAATATTAATATTCAAATCGTATACAAGGCGATATGCATTATGACTGCAGTCTAGATAAATTATATAAATACTGCATCATTCGACCGATTACCATAGCTTATTTTTAATATAAATAGATGGGATAATATAAAATATTTGCACTGCAATGTTTGATATCGTAACGGTTTCAAATCCTAATAACATAATAGCAGAACCGTTCCAGCGGCATACTATTGACATAACCTTGAGCCAAACATAAATCTCAATTAATACACATCTTATACGGCTGCTACCGATGTATGTTGTTTCATATCGCAGATCTTAAAATATACGTGTGAATGCATCGCTTAAAAATAATCTCTTCGTATTGCATCCTACGATTCGATTGATTGTGACGATAATATGAAATATATACAATGCATCTTATCTAAATAGGTCAAATACTTTGGACGGACATCTTGTAAGCTTTCGTTGTGTTATAATTGCTGTATTTTTTAATGCGATATTGAGTACTCGGTCGATTCCAATAACAGCAGATTAATTAAATAAATATTTATCTTTTAAAATAGTATAGTATTGACCGAATAATCCGTAATCATATGATCTCATCGTATATACATAGATTTAATAAAGAAAAAATGTATTGGTTATTTAATTTTATGTATATTTTGATTCACAATGGTAAATCTGACAGAATGCGTCTGATTTAATTTTTTTTTATGATTCTGAGTTTTAACAGCCTATTGTGCGGCCATGCCAATGACGCAACCGCGATCGCCGAGGTTACTTTGCGCCGTCGCTGTATTGCGATCGTTTAACCGATCCGTTACGACGCCCGATGGGGTATATCTTGTATGAAATGAATGTACGAAAATAGAAGAATTGATAAATTCTTCGACAATACTTTTACGACATTTTAAAAAAAATGATTATCCTATGAATAAAAATAGTTATTCATGATATATATTAGTAGAAAAATACAAAAATATCGATCTAATTTTGAATTTTTCTACTGATTAATACGGCGTGGCTGAGGATCGGTTTCTACATTTGCACGGCACGATATTTTTTCTCGCTCCCACTTGCACATGCGCGATGCTCTTTCTCGCTCATATCCGATACGGAGCAACAAAAAACATCGCACCCGTGCCATTGTAAAATACAACACATTTTTGCTCAATTATGCAACTTATAATATATATAATAATGCACTTGTTGGCTGTCGAAAAACAATTGTTTGCAACGATTCATTGAAATCTTTAATTCTGTAATAAAAAAAGGGGTCTATATAGGAAAAAGTTAGGGAACACCTATTCTAAAGTATAATAACCCTCATTACTCACAACCACTTCTCTTCTGTAGAGAGATTCTGCATTTATATTTTTGCCGTGTTTTAATAATTCGGCGTTTTAAATGGTAAACGTTAAAGTTTGTCATAACTTTTCAATTGTTTGAAGAGGATCGGACTCAATTAGAGATTTAAGCATGTCTTCATTGAATTTCGAGGGTCTTCCTGATTTAGAGGCGTCCCCTTATCTTCGGAAGCCTTGCTTAGACACTCTACATGTCCTTGTTTTTCTCCAAATAATTGTCACGACGGCTTCTTTCTTCCCAACTACCGTTTACCTTCCATGATGGTTCGCAGAAAAGTACTGGTTTCCAAAGTACTCAATTTTACGTGTTTTGACGGTGTCCAGAAGCTCTCGCTCCTTCCTTGTGAAGAAGTTGAACATCACTCATTTATTCCGGCAATATTATAGCTAACCGCGACTGAGCTCAAATAGATCTTGGATACTTTATCCTACTAGAAAATTATAGAAATATTTTAGGGGCTACATAAGTAGCAATCGTCACATTTTGTGACTACATAAGTAGCAATCGTAACAGTGGCAAGAGCCACGTCGGCTTCCTTCTTTCCAACCACCATTTACCTTCTACTTTTCCCTCCATGATGGTCTGCAGAAGGCGATACTTTGGTAGGGTTCCAAATAGACCCCATCGGCGCGGCTAGGTTAAAACATTGTTGGATTGTATAAGTCTAAAGTGGCGCTTTGTACGTTGTTTATTTGAATTATCGGCCTTCTAACGCGTCATAAAGATGGCGTGCGATATAAAGACGATGGGCGTCCGTCCCTTTTGATTCTTGGGCCGGTGCGGAATCCGAGCACGTCTAGGGATCTTGATGCGGGGGCACCGGGCCACATAGGTAGGGCAGCTGCCATTGTTTAGCCTTGCATAGCGTTTAGCGCTCTTTAATATATCGGCCGCAATTTCAATTGAAAGCATCCGCATTAGAGATAGAGCAGTTTTACGAGTTGCGCGCCATTCCGCAAAGATCGTATCACCGCGCCGTCCAGTCTCAACACTCGGAAGTCGTTGAGGACCATTTGATGCGTGCCCAATACCCTCTCTGTGTGTGCCAATTACCTATGCCTATGCCTGCTCGATTGTACTCGGTTGACCCATTAACTGGTTCTCGACAGCGACCTTCTCTATTAGAGGTGTTCGCGAACTCGCCTGTGTGCACCATTGCACGCTGCGCTCACGGGCGAATCACCGAAATTCGGATTGTCTGTGATCCTTCCGACTGTGTATCAATTATTTTAATGAGAAGAATGCCAAAAATAACATTAGTATCAGCAACGGCTTAACCCAGACGCTACTACAGTTCTTTTAAAAGAAGTTTCAGTAGTGGCCGGGTTGAAAAAAAATCTGAAAAAATGTTTATTGCTTCAACCTCTCGTTCAAATCAAATTCTGCACTTACGGATCAGTCCAGACACACAATTTGCGTTTCTTCCTACCCTTTTCTATTGATTAGGGTCGGGTTTTTCTATAAGTCGCCTTCGGAGGATTCTATTACCTACTTTGATGCTTCAATACTGTCAATTTCAATCTTTGAATGCAATATTCGGTATGGGGTTCAGTTCGATCTGAAATTCTGTCTTCATCTCCTCAATGTTGGAATAGAAGGAAGTCGCAGGAGGTCATGTCCGACGAATACTAATGCTGAGGCAAAAAAACGAGTGAAATCAAAACCTCAATCCATTGTTTTTTAAGGGACTATCTATAAAAACGATGAATGCGTGAATACGATAAACGTGAGAAGTTTCTATACGAATCATCACGCCTTTATTCCCGGAAATATGAAAAGCATTTATTGTATTTTGTGATTTTTCGCGATCGTTGTCTATTAATGGTATATTGGAATCATATATGAGTCGTTTCCGCGTCAATCTAGAGCGGGGTTTCCCAAATGGACCCCCCGGGGGTCTATGAAAGTTTCAAAAGGGTCTATAGCGGGGATGAGGAACCTTTTTTTACAACGGGCCAACTACAAATTTGTCCGGTTCAGTGCCATGGATTTTTTAACAAGTTGTAATCCCTTTTTTAGTATGTAAATAATATCCGTAATAGATGTCACTACAACATGATATAGAATATTCAACGAATTTGTAAAAGAATAAAAAAATAAATATACGTTTGGGAATGGTGACCACTCCGCATAACGTACACCGGTGTACTCATGGCACTGAACTGGTTAAAATGTGCGATGGGAATTATATTCAGAACATTTTTTAATCTTTCTCCGTTTTAAACCATAATCTACGATACCCCATTTTTTTTGTATTTGTCTAAAAAAGTCTAAAGAATAAATATATAAATATTGTTATTTTTTTTTCTACTCATACGGATGCGAGTGAGAAAAAACATCTCTCAGTCGCGACAGAAGTTCCCGCGTCACTTGCGCGTTATAACTGTAAAAAAATCCATAATATCAACAAAATTATGAAGCATATCATGAATAACTATTTTTATTCTTAGAATAATCCATTTTTAAAACAAATGTCAAGGTATTGTCGAAGAATTCATCAATATATTGACTCGAAATCTCGCCGGACCGCGGGTTGCTGTCCCCTGGTCTATAGTGTTCCAGGGGTCTATTGCGGGTCGCTGATGATTTTTTGTATTTCAAAACATGCAATTGCTCAATTCACAAAATAAAATCTTTACTTCTGTAATTTATTTAAAATTTAATCTGAAACTGGAGAATTTTCACCTAAAACTTTGGTACAAATTCCAATAAAAATATTTCTTTGTGATTTGATATTCTATGGTAAGAGGACCATCGAAAATCACAGCTCTTAGATTGGAGGGGAAAAAATGGAAGGGGTCTATGAAGAAAATTTTTAAGGTAAAAGGGGTCTATGTAGAAAAAAGGTTAGATACCCCTAATCTAGAGGTTTAATTATTGAATGCGATATGAGGTATAGGTTTGTGGGCATCGTTTGGTTGAAAATAAATTGAATTCATATTTTCGGCATCCATTGTACTTTAAATGGATTTTATTGGGTCAAATCCACGTGACGTTCGCTTGCTTTTCGATCGACTGTACGTTTTCCACCTGACCCCGCTAAATTAATTTGCTTTTATCGAAACGTATAACTATTTCTAGTCATGAACAACCGAAATTCGAAGATTTTTTGCCCAATTCTTTCTAAGAGTCTTGATTTTTTAAGCAAAAGGTTTTGCTCGCCAAATAATTGGTTTCCCCTGTGGACTGATTTCTTCTTTTATATTCCGTACGCATCTACATATTAGTTATTATCATTGAACTGATAATGAGTTCTCGACGGATTTTTTTTAAGACTTAAACTTGACATTCGACCTCATTTAATTATAATATTTCATCTTTCGCGTCCCCGTTTTCGATGAAATATTAACGAGCGAATTTGCATATCTTAATAAAAATATTATTTTCACGGTTCGGTATCGCGGTCTGCACGGTCGCTCTGAGGAATATAACCTTGGTGGATTTTACGACCATACTGCTTGCTAGAGGTTTTCTGTATAAGTGTAACGCGAGCGAATTTATTTTTACCCCGGGGACTTTCAGGGCCATTCTTTTACATATTTCTATTGATTTTGTGGCGGCGGCACACGAATGTATGGTGTTTTTTTACTTCTCCGTATCCCAACATCCCACGGAGGACGATGATGATGATTCGTTACGACGACGCCGGAGACGGGAAGCGTTTAACCTACCAACAGACGCACCGGGGATCTTGACACACTTAATCGACGTCGTTTTATTCGTAAGATATTTGCGGATATTACGCTTTTTTTCCGTTTCACGCTGAAATGCATTTGGGATCGATTTTCGTTTCGGTCGCACTGAAGCCCTTCAAAGTCTAAATTCGATACGTCTGTAAGGTCGACGATCGAATTATGAGCTTAGCTACTTATCTGACCCTTTGCATAATATTCTGTTGGAAATATTTTTTCGCTAAATAAATATCCGGATATAACCACATTTGATTACGCTCGTAAAACGTTGACGATAATGCCTATCTCGCTTTGATTTATATATATTTTTATGTTTTAATCTTTTTATGCAAAGTATTAAATTGCTGATTGGAATTATTTAGAAAATATTAGCTTGAGTCATAAATAATTTCCGATTTTTTCATCAAAATTTTGTTTGGTTTGAACTGAAAGAATGTATCAAGGACCTGATTGGCGTGCTCATCATTAATGAAAGTATTTCCATTAAAAAAAAACCAAAAAGGGTGGTAGTCCATAGGGGCAAGATCTGGAGAGTAGGGTGGATGCGGCAAAACAGACCAGTTGAGCTCCAGAATTTTTTCTTGAGTCAGTATTGCCGGATAACGTCCTTCCGATTGACGAATGCAGGCAACGCTTTTCCAGTAGTTTTTCATGAACTCATTGCAGCTGCTGAACGTATGTATCGGCAGTAATCTTTTCGTTGCGCTTCATCAGCTCGTGGTAGATTATTCCGTTACTACGTGGATTAGACTACTTGCTGACTTTCCTCAAATTTTCCAGGTGTCGATAAACTGTATATTGTGACGTATTGAGTCTCTCTGCCAACTCCTTAGTCGTTTGACGTGGATTAAGTTCTAATATCGCATTAAAAATGTCGTCATCGAAGTCAGAAGGTCGAACCGCCCTTGGTTCATCTTGACGAATATGCACTTTTTGATTCTCCATTTTAAGGGTTCGGAATAACGCCACTGTAACGTCCAACACACTTAAAAATCCCCTTGTCAGGTGACTCATTGCGAATCCAAACAATATAAACTGTCTATCTGAACCGGAAGTTATTAATGACTCAAACTAATAAATACAAGGGAACTTCGATCTATCGTTCTTTTTTAACCTAGTCGTGCTAATAGGTTATATTTGGGTATAATAACTCTTTTCATATAAATTGTACACGTCACAAACTTTTTGTATTTGTCTAAAAAAGAATGATCGTTGACCTTTATTGTCCGCAATTGCGATAGAAATAAAAACATCAATATGAGTTTCCATAAGTACGGACGCGATGTTTTTTATCGCTCCGTACCGGATGCGAGCGAGAGAAAACATCGCGCATGTTCAAGTGCGAGCGAGACAAAACATTGTACTGTGCAAGTGGTGAGACCACATGCAACGAGCCGGGAGCGCGCTTCAGTCGCGGCGGGACATCGTCGGATTCGCACGTTACTTACGCGTCGTATTGATTAATAAAAATATCCATTTACAGACCAAATTTTAAATCCAAATAGATTGCGGCGTAGTCCTGCTTGTTTTTAAAGTTATTTTTTTACTTATATTTTCCAACGTGAATTCATTTTGCCGAAATCCAGGAAAAAAGCAAACAAAAACAATGTAAAAATATTCACACATTTATCGTTTTTTTGGAGGAGTTCCATGGAAAAACGACGGATTGAGGTTCCACTGTATTTTCAAGTAGAAAAATCAATCTAAATGTATAGTAAATCTAATATGTAGAGCGAAAGACCGATAAAAAGTCAAATTTCAGCCAGTTATCTTCTTTTGAAGTGATTGGAATGGAAATGTCAAAGACAGGTGCTGTAAATCAAGAAATTCATTGTTCCCTGATTCCCGCATTTATCGTTTTTATTATGGATTGTCCCTAAAATACGATGGATCAAGGATCCAATGTATTGATTTATAAAAAAAGAGATTCGAAAAGTGTGGAAAATCATTTTGGTAGTGAAAGGCCGTTTCACCAAGTTAGAGTATGTTTTTTCAAGTGAGAAAAGGGAAATAAAAGCAGTGTGAAGAGTGAAAACGGCTGAGGAGATCACCGCTGTGAATCAATACACAAATTGATAGAGGGAATTCCCTTTATTATTTCCTTTCCTATCTATAAATATTATTTAATATTCCATTCTAAAATTAAAAAAAGGTAAAAAAAATAAATTAAATTTACTGTGCAATCAAGTTCTTGTTAACCCATCCGTCACGGTGGCTCTAAAACAACCGCGTCGTCCGAAGGGGGTATCTCAGATACCCCAAGCATTTCAAGGCAAGATATTCTCAATTAATATCTTTTAAAAAAAATGATTATTCAAAGCATAAAAATAGTTATTCATCACTGATGGATATTTTAGATTTTTTAACTAAGCAATATGACGCGTAAACGCTCTCGCAGCAACGTGTCACTCGCCCGTTTCACTCGCATACATTCATCGTACCGGATGTGAGCGAGAAAAAACATTGCGCGCGTGGCAACAGTAGGAAATGTTGTTGTTTTTATTTTTTTTTCGCATTTGCCGACAATAAAGTACTATGATTGTTTGTAATATTTATTCTTTAGACTCTTTTAGATAATAGTAAATATATTTTTATATATACTTTTATTGATTTCTGTCTAATCTCTGAGTTATCGTAGCATATAAGTTCACATCTATCTAATTATTTTTTCCTTGAACGTGTTATTGCCGATATTTACCTATTTTATATTAGCCAGCCAACTAGTTAAATGCAGAGTCCCATGAGAGATGTGACGTCTATCCTATTATTTTAATGAGAATATATATTAGCACTTTGGAATAATTAGTGTTGACTCGTCAATTATTACTCAATTTTGTAAAAATGCTGTGAACTTTGAAACTAGCGCTGTTATATATGGATAGTTTTAATTAATTCGACGTTTTGTAGAGACTCACATATTAATTCACTTTAATCTGTGTGTTTGACTTGAAATTATCTATGTAGTACACTGGATACTTTTTCGCTTCATTCTATGTTTGCTGAGCGATTATTGTCAAAAAAAAAACTAATATTTATATTTGTACAAAGTTGATGTTCCTCATAATGGTGGATTCTATTCTGAACTTCGTGTCACGGAGTCGTAGACAGTCAGACGCCCGTCTCGTATCGTAAATGTGGTAAATATGTACTCGTAACATGCGATTCAGAATTTCTTATGTTTTTTTTATATTATTGTTATATCATATTTTATTCTAAAATATCGATATTTTTATTAAATATTTTTTCCCGAGTCGTGATTATCGTAATCATGGATTCATGGATGTCGGTATACATATTTTGTTACGATCGTACTTGGGCGCGCATGCGCATTGTCAATATATCGCTTATACAACGTCCTGATCAATAACCAGCCCTCGCAGTCCAATTTAGAAACTCGAGAATTTCGCCCATTTAAATAGGAAGCTGTAAAAAATCCTCGAACGCTTTGTCAAAAATCATCTCTTATCCCGTTTCTCAGTCACCGATCGTCAAATGTCTCCGTCCTCCTCCACCGTGGGTGTTCGACAGCGACGCCCCACACGCTAATAAGGATGTATTTTTGCGTCTTTGACGTCCTCGCATCATTCATTCTCTTACTTTGTGACATCTTCAATAGATTAACCGTAAGTGTTGCGATAGTCCAACACGTCCATTTTTCTCCTCATCGTCCAAAGGTCGTCGTCCTCGCACGTACCGATCGATTTATGACACACGTCTAAGGATACGGTAATAATTTTTCAAACCATTGTTATCTGCGGTCGATTCTTCGCAATGTTATTGCCGCCGTGAGGCGCTGCATTCGTCATGCACGTGTCCGCACTCGGGAGTAATTTTTATTGCGGTCGTGTTTCAGAGCAGTGCGCTAGCTGAAACGTCTGTCGGGTCCATTTACTAATTGTAGTCTCGGCAATCAACGACCGTGACACCTATCCGCAGAATATTCCAATGGCGGCTGCCCTCGTTATATAATCAGCAAACGATCGAATAATTGTGTTACGAAGAGATTCAAAGTCAAATGTTAATTTAAATGTGCACTCTGCGACGCGTGCTTTGTATGCACCGATCAAAGCAGCGCAGTCAATGGCAAAATGCATTTTTTTTATGCCGTCAAACTCGTATTTGCAATGCGCAAATGATTAATAGATTCAGGTTGATATTGATAATCAATTATTTACAGTCGAAGCCCGATCTATCGTTGTTCCCGCATTCGTCGTTCTCTTTAATGGATCCGACAAAACAACATTTCGAACCGTTATTTTTTTCGTTTTCATTCCATTAAAAAAAAATATCGGTTCGGTTCCGGGTAAAATAACGGTTTTTTTTTCGGTTCAGCTCCGAGTGATTATTACAAAAAATCTTTGTGTATTTTTTTAATATTTACTGAACCGATATAAATTGATATTTTTTTCGGTTCGGTTCCGATTTTCGTTCCGACAAAAATACGATTTTTTCCGGTTTACGGTTCATTTTCAGTTAGAAAATCGATCTATCGCTGTAAGCCAGCCATACTCATACTTTTTTTCCTCAGGGCCGCATTCCAATTTTTGCTTTTCTACGTGGGCCGCAACATATTAATAGTAAACGGGCCGCGGTTTGAGTATCGCTGCTCTAAGCCCTTTAAAGATTTTACATTTTGACTGAAAGCGTGTCGTCTATACCTGCAAATATATACCATTTAATGGTAACGAAGCAATGCCAAATTTGTCATTAGAATGTCGATGGGGGTATATTTGTGACTTTTAGTATTTGATTTTTCTCGAATAATACTTTTAATATGAATCGTACATATTACAAACTATTTGTGTTTGTTTAAAAAAGTCTAAAAAATAAATATTATAACTGCGGCAAAATACAAAGAACAATATTCGCTTCTGTGGCTGCGGGCGCGATGTTTTCTCTCGCTCGTATCCGTAGCGATGTGCCAAGTGCGAGTGAAACGCATACTAGTGACACGTGCCACGAGAATTTGGCTGTCGGTCTATCGATGGCGTATCCTCAGTGTGACATCGTCAGGTGCGCATGTCATTTACGCGTCATATTGATTTTGGACTTTTTAAGTCCAAAATATTGACCAAATTATGAAGGATATAAAGAATAACTATTTTTATTTTTAGAATAACCAATTAAAAATAAATGGTTAATGTCTTTGATAGACCCCCTTCGGATGATACGGTTGTTTTCGAGCGGCCCTGACGAATCGGTCAAAAGGGGTAGAATATTTTACATAAATATCTTGACTTGAAATGCTTGGGGTCTATTTACCCTTATAAATAGACGGTTTGTTTCGAGTCTCGGATTTGTGACGGATCAGTTAAAATAGCATTAATGTTTATATATATATTTTATTAATAAAAAAATATACATATAAACATTAATGTTTGAGATGAACATTAAATATGCCTTACAACCCTTTATTTATATACATACATACTTAATATATACGAAACCCTCCTATAACACAGTATCTAACAACATGGTTTCGCTGTAACACAAAAAATAGAATCATTTTTTTTGTCTAGATATTGAT